>JAWPHD010009898.1:0-99137 GCA_037043455.1 Cyrtodaria siliqua
CCAGTCTCCCCCAATGCCAGTAATGCACCTATCAATATTTTGCCCCAGGGGGGGGGCGGCGGGCAGACCCAGGGGAATTAGACAATCCTTTCTTTTTGGGGTCTAATTCCCCACCCTAGAGCCAATAATTTTGTCTAAATCCCCATAGTGGGAGATGCTTAAATTGTGAATCAAATGCCCCGGGGGTGAAGCAAGCTAGCGCCAATATTGCCAGTTTAGCATTTTTCCACCATGAACTGGCTACAAATCAGCCAAAACAATGTCAGCAATTCGACAGTTTAACCAATGGTTTATGGAGAAAAACCTAGCATCAATTTAATACTTTAGTATTCTGATAGTGATGGCCCCCTTTAGTAAGAGATCTCGGTGCACAACAGATAAAACTTGAAGCTGCGTTCATGGATCACATGTGCCCTTTTGTCACCAAAAAAATGCAATTGACATATATACAGGTGCGAATCTAAGTGCCTCCCCTATTTTGGTGCTCACTCGGTGAATTAAAACTCGATAATCAACAAAAAGCAACAATTATTCTCTATTTAATTTGGGTCCTGGACATTTTTGTTAAGAAGGTAGGCATAGGCCGTAGGGTTGCTTGAAACATAGAATATTTTGCATTATTTTTATTACACCATCACCACAGCATACAGTACTGAAAGATTAAATTTGCTGGTATACAATTTATGAGTTCACAATTAATTACCTTTTTTGATATAACATTAACTGTTGCAGCATATTAAAAAGATGTACCAAAAAAGGAAAAAAGTGATTTATTCTTATATAAATGTTATTTACAGTTTAATACACTGCCTACAAATATGAAGTTTATTTAGCATACAATATCGAAAACACAGCACACACAACTTTAATATCGCATGAACATACTGTTTTTAATATTTCTATGAAATAACCAAAATGTACAAGGAGAGTATTAAATCCAAGTAATGTGGCCAATGAGTGGGTCTATATTTTATATGAAATGGTAAAATTTATTTACTTTTTATATTTAAACCTACATATTTTTGGAAATCAATTACATAAGGCTTAAAAACATTTTTTCTATTTTCGTAACAAATTCGTCTATCTTCCTTTGATTGGGACCGTGAAGGTCATCGCGAAAACACACGACCATAGAATGGCATTACGAAGAAAATACATATACGTCAACAGAAATGAATAAGAACATTTCCTGTATACCTTTAAATATCTTAGACAGGTCTGGGGATATTACCCCAACCCAATCACACATGTCTTGGACAGAAAAATGTGATTTAAACGCTTCCATTTTTTTCAAAATTTCCGCCATTTTGTTAATACATATGGTTTGTCTAAATCCCGGGTACCGAGTCGTAAAATCCGGCCAGTCTATTTCCCGGGACCCGGAATAATTCGGCGTGTCAAACTCCCGCCTATCGGGGACCGTCTTCTTGTCTAAAGTCCCCTGTATGCCCGCCGCCCCCCCCCCCCCCCCCCCCCCCCCCCCTGGGGCAAAATATTGATAGGTGCATAATAGAGTTTATTAGATTATTTCTTGTCAGACCATTCCGAATTACGCGGAACAGCGCCACCATAACTATATTAAATGACCTTTCTGAAATACCCGATGATTAGTATATGGTAGAGATTTTGAGTGCAATTAAGGTTGATTTATTAACTTGCATTCATAGTCATTACTTTTGTCGCCTCCTCATCGCCATCTGTCGGATAATCTACATTTTTTCTCATAAATCGAGGCTCCTGCGACAAGGACTATCACAACCTGACTTCTATGGTGATGCGATTTATAAACTTCGTAAGATTCTTGGTCATGATCACTTTCATACTATCTTTGTTAAACTTGTTAAAACGTTTATCAAAAGAGGTTATGACCGTATCATTTTGCAACGTACTGCATGCTTGATGGTGGACCCTTTTACAGTTCGCCACTATGCTTTCCTCTTTAATTGTACTACGATGACCGGACAGGCTGTGGTCCCTATGACGACGCCTACCTAAAGCCCATTGGGACGGTGGCGTTTGATGTTTGTCTATGATCTTTCCTGTCGTGCCCTTAATGGTTTATTCTCTTGTTGCTCTGACCTGCCAAGTCACTGAGTACCTTCATTGTGGCTTTCTAGGCTTATTTGTTTTTTTTGTATTATATTTACACGAGCATATTTGTGTTTTACTTATATTGCCTATTGATGCTGCCTTGTTGGTTAGAGATTATATCATGGCGGGGATTTCTTTATTTACACTGTCCTGTTTTAATGGGATGAAGTAGGGTAAGTGTGAGGTTTGGTGCACCCTAGAACCGGTTTAAACCCCCAGTGGCCTTTGTTGCCACTGACCGTTCCAAGGCGGTAGCCCTATTGTCAACCATTTTGTGTTTGTAAAGTCGTTTGCATTTTTTATTACTTTTGCCTTTTCGTTTGTCTGTGTGCGTGTTTGTTTTTGTGTTTTGTGGTTGACTGTCGTCCTTGAATGCTGCTTTCCATGTCCGATATTTTTATCTTTCTTCAAGTCATACATGCATGCTGATCTATCCTAGACGAACGTACTGGGTGCTGAAAACAACTATAATGCAAATAAACAGGTCGAGAAACTCTACAAAAATCTCATTATGTATGAGCGATATTTTGTTTTCAAGCGAGTTTTTGCAAGATGTTTTCTCATCAAGGGAGATGTGACGTCATACGCACCTTCGCGCAAAGAGCCCAAACTAAATGAGATTTTCGGGGGAAGAGTTGTTTCAATATATTTAGAGTTGTTTCAATATATTTATTATGTATAATCAGTGGGAGCGCAAAGCCGCCGCGGAGGGATATTTACTTAAAAACGTCACGCGCAAAAAAGGGAAACAAACTGCGTTTTGAGCAGATTTCAGGATGGCGGTGAAAATGACACCAGTGATGTAAACTATATTCAACTTACAATGTACAATGATGACACACATAAACAAATGCATCAATTCGTTTGTTACAGAATGAATTTTAAGTTTTACGTGTTTTGTCGATTCTTTTTTATTAAAAATACGATTTCTAGACTTTTACAAATTACCGATCGTTTCGAAAATTTATGTGAAATTTTAGCTTTTAATCAAATTGATAATTACAGTTTGTTCAGATAGCGAGAAAAAAGACGAAAGCATTTAAGTCAAGAAAAAGTCTTCCTCTACAGGCCTGTAAAATTCATCAAAATTGGAAAAAGTACTTTTTCTACCCAAAAAAACGTTTCATGACCGTTCATAAATTACACACAGAAAAGTGAGACTCTCTTCAACCGTGTGATTCATACAAAAAAACGTTCAGAATAATATTTTTATCACTACAATTAAAACATAATTTATACAAGCCATTTCCTTATAAAATAACCATCATTTGCATGGCCTACTTTTAAAAATAAATTTAGATCTATGTTGTGTTGATGTGAAATTATTTCAGTCAACAAACATGCGAAAGAGCAAATGTCAGCTGTTTATCGATCGACTTCAATTTTTTTATTTTGTATCTCGATTTGTATGAAGATTTTAACAGCGAGAAAAAAGACAAGAACATGAACGATGAGATTAATCCTTCCTCTGGCAGTATGTGAATTTTCAAGCGAATTTGAAAAAATTACTTTTTTCTACCCAAAAAACGTTTGGGTCAGTTTTACGCAAGCGTTTTTCGAAAGTTGTTTTGTGTAGTTTTGTTACACGGCATGAAATACGGCATGCAATACATCGGTCAGCTCTGTGTGTGATAAATTCTGAAATTACCTGATATATTGTAGTGAACAGACGGTCGATAAGAGACAAACTATTTATGCTAAAATGATATATTTTAAATTCGATCGTTATTGAAATATTGCAAAAAATCAATACCGTGTTTCCCCGAAGACCACATTCAACAGCGACCACAGAGGGAAGTAAGATGGGTGAATAGTCCCATTAGACATGCATCACCAGGCTCCAGCTCCTTGGGTTCAACGCCTTTTCCACTGTGTAACCGAAGGCCTCTTTTTTTAAAGTCTGTGAAATAGCATCTTTGAAACAATCTGTGTATTAAACCGTGCCAGCGCCTTTACATCTGAGATACCAAGAACACATGATTGGCAGTCGACCACTTACACGTATGTGTACCCTGCTGCACCCCCCCCCCCCCCCCCCCCCACCACCACCGCCACCACACACACAGTTTAACTCATCTTTGTGTGGTTCGGGGTCCCTCCCGCCCTCACTCCGTTTAACTTATCCTAGTGGGGTTCGGGTCATGCTACCCGTATTATGTTTTTTTGATGTTACAATGCGCGTTCTGACGTATATTTCAGGGTTATAAAACGGTAGATAAAGGTAAGTACACACATCGCCAATACCTCCTCCATTGTTATTGCATTTTTGGACTTTTTACATTTTCGATTTCCGAGTTAGGCGTAGGGTCGGGCGTACCGTGCTTACGCAGATGACACCTACCATCTTTTATAAAACTATATAAGTACCGATCAGTAAGGGATGGGCAGAACCCTGCAATCTATAGGGTAAATAACCTTAAACTTAGTATCCTTTTGTAGAATTTTTTTTCAACAAAAAAATATTTGTTCTGAACAATGATTTATCACAATATATCGAGGTAAACCGACATCACAGAGAAACTTTCAGCTGTATCATCAACTTGAATGGGGTTTATGATATAAATACATGTAGAATCTCACAATATCTTGCTCCAACAAAAGAAAGAAAGAAAAAAATGCCTACCTACCGACCCTATTAGAGCATGCAATAGGAAACAAACCTATTTTTTTGTTTGGCCTTAATATATTTAACTTATAAATCGGCTACTGTGCAGCTTCTTCTAATTTTTAATTTTCTAACGTGCTTAAAATTTTAAGATGGTCGCCAAAATGAGAAAAGCATGAAAAACAGCATCATGTATTATAACACACAAGTCTGTCATGTGCTTTTGTCAGCAAGGACATTTATCATTCTGATGTATTTTAAATGGATTGGAGGCGGTCTGGAAGACTATAGGCGTCTATTCAAATACGTAATGCGTTTCATTTTCATATTCAATGTACATAATATTATGCTCTAACCACAACTTTGCCAAGTTATTGGACATGTCAATAGCATTGAATAATTGCTAAGGAAGAACTTAATACATATTTTCATAGAGTAAGACGAAAATGTGTGTTTCATGAACATAGGTAATAGAAGATCTTACATGAGAGCTGAAAGAGCTTAAAGTGATCCCTAAACGTCTGCCATGTCCACTGCACAGATATATATATTATAGGGAGGTCAAGTGTAGTTTAAATGTTGGATATACTCAGGTTTAATGAATTCATAAGTCATTCAACTGAAAAAGTGATCATTTGTTTAATAGGCATGTCAAACATATAATACATACTGGTAATGGCTGTGAGTGAAATGTATAAATTATTGGTGCAATATTATCAACAGTTTATTAATATAATAATATCTATTAGCTTTGCACTATTCTAGTATTAATATTAATGATTGCATAAATGTGAATTATGTAGATAATCTAATGGGACGCTGCGAGTTGTTAGCTTTTCAACAAATCAAGATTGCTGTGTGTCCCTTTAAGGTCCATAATTAATATGTTAATAAAACAAGTTACAACCCTATGCTGTTTTTTTTAAAGTTGTGTCACAGGTTTTGAACATAGTTCAGCATCAACATGTATTCTCCGTTATATTTACACGTAACAGTCAGTTCAATAAAACTGTGTACTTCAACGTCTCAAATGGAATGATGAGTGTTTTTTTATTGAGTATTAAATAAGCAAAACTACTTTTCACATCACTCTCATTGGCATGGATGACAACGCTAAATACATGTGGGAAGAAACCAGCAAGCACAGATCCTTGTGAAAAACTTGAGTGTCAATTAGTGTTGAGAACAAGAACTGTAGATGTAGTTCAAGATAATCCATTCAATTTATTGTTCAATACTTGGATCCATTACAGTTGTATACCGTAACCTTGTGTTGTGAAAATGGCAGCATCTTGTCTGAAAAATAAAGAAAATGCAAACACTGAGTATTACAACTTCAATATCTGCTGTTCATGAAATACTAAAACTTGATCACTTTTAATAATATACAAAATATGTATTTTATATAGAACCTATACAGGCCAAATAAAATAAAAATTAAACCTGTGTTTACATATCATTGTCAATAAAAGTGGGCCAGTATATTTATTTGGTATCAAATATTTACTTGCTATCATTTTTTTTACCATGAATTATATTTAGACAACAATTAAGAACATTAAATAAAGAAAAATCTGACTGGCTGCAGGCTTAAACATATTAAAACAGATTATACTATTTTGTTACCTCAGAATAACTGATTATTATTTTATTCCCAATAAAAAGAGGAGTCAGCGGTGTATTAAGGGAGTTGGTCTGGTTTAATACAGTAAACACAGACCTGTATATTTAATTCGGTCTTAGTCCATATAAAAGTTACTGAAAAAGATTACCAAATGTTCTTTTTTTAATACTGAGAACGTATGTATTGTTTAAGATCCTTTTCATGCTTTAATACTGTCTCTCAGTTCCACCTTTCAAGGTAAGGTTTCCAGGTGTTTTAACTAGATTTATCTAATTATTATTATTTTATTATTTTTTTGGCATTGATATGAAATGCTTCCCCACCATACAAATAAGTTCTGCATACAAACCTCTATGAAATCCATCTTGTTTTTGTGAGCTCCTCCAACCTCACCTCATCCAACCAAGAGTCGCATTTCAGATCAGAATATGTAAGATGCAGGCATCATGTCTGTGAGACTGATGTCTCCCTATGAAAAAAATAATGACACAGTGTATAAACGCAATTGCCAAATTTCATTTGGATCTGAACATTTCGCTGAAATTAAATAATAATTAGATAGATCTATGTATTCAATTCTTATTTCTATGTACTGACTGTTACTTAGAAAATGTGTTCATCAGGGCTTTTTTCCACACAATTGGGAAGAGGCCCAGGCCTGTCCATTTTGGGGGGAAAAGACGAGCTTATTTCTCATTTTGGGAACGTAGAAGAGAGGGGAAGAGGGTTGGGGATAGTGGTGGGTGCAGCAGGGCCTTTTTACCAGTTTTGGGGAAGGGGCCTTTTGCTCTTATTTGGGGTGGAATACATAAATGGGGAATGAAATTTCCAAGGTAAGTTTAAAAAGTGGGGAAGTCTGCATGCTTTAAAAAGAAATGAGAGTGGGGAATGGGCCTTTTACAGGCCGCTTCAAAGAAGGGTAAAAAGTCCATGGGGAGGGAATGCGTCAGCTGCCTGTGGGTAAATGTAGAGAAGGAGGTGGCAGGGATGTGGTTTAGGAATTGCTGTGTCCAATGGCCATGCAGCATATGTGGGGTTTGACACTGGCCATTACAGGCATACCATAAGGTGTACCCCTTCACAGGGTTCAGGGCTGAGGGTCTCCCAGCGGTTTTGGGGAACAACGGTACATATTTTTGGGGAACAAAGCAAAACGTTTTGGGGATCACCGGGTCGTATTGTCAGGGAACAAGGGAACATGGACCACCCCTGGAAGGGCCTCATGTCTATGGCTACAGGTCTTGTTATACAAACAAGAATGATTCTGAGAGAGGAATCATATGAATAATTCAATGAAATCAACAACTGTCACTGGCTGATCCAGTTATGTTTACTATTTACACAGTTTGTCAACATTAACACCATCGATGTGCTTGGCAAATTTCAAGAAAACACTGCAAACCAAAAAAAGAGTTGTACATGTACACATTTGAACTCACGTGTTATTTGCCTGCAGAGATCTAAGACAGTCAACTGTTTCCTTCATTACGTTAACCTGTGTATATTTCCAATTGTTTATCCCAGTGTGAACACCCTGCATCAGATATCGCTATCAAAACTCAGTGGATTCAACGTTTACCAGCGTGTAAACACATTTTACGTATTAATGACGTAATCCAAAACTGACATTTTACAAAAAGTGTTCACTCCTGTAAACTAGGTACGCGTAAAATTGATAACTGCGGTCTGAATCGACGTTTTTACAAAAAGAAAATGGCGGCGTTTTGTGATTTTTTTAATGAAATTTAGTCCGGCAAACACTAATAAAATAATCCCTGTCGCGGAGTATCAAAATGATCAAAAAAGCTGAATAATTAGTTCTTGGCGTTCCCACTGAATTGTATATAGCAACAACTATTTCCAAAGGATTTTAGTGATTCATTATGTCTGTGAATTATTATTAATGATAAGATGAAATAAAGAAACATGTTTAGACATGAGACACCACTGGATTGTTATTCTATTGGAATATAGTATATATTGAAATATTGTTATCGGTATAAAGGGCTATAGCCACAGGCGCTTAATATAAATACGGTACCATGCCAGGCACAAAGCAGGGCGGTACGCGTATCATAGAGGGACTATAAACCTTAGAAATCATCATCATCATCGGTATATATTCTGTATTTAAGATTGGATTTGATTAAAACCTTCATAGATTGTAGAGTTCGGGGTCTAGTTGTGCAAGAACTTTGATCCCTACGTCACGACGTCTTGACGTCAATGACGTCACAATGCTATTAAAGACCGTTCTTTTCACTGATCGCATTTGTTAAGTTGTTTTACTATAAAAATCAATCAGTGTCTGTCTCAGTCAACGCTGATATTTTTAACATCGTGAAGTCATCCAAAATGGCCTCATCACTGACAGTTGTGACGTTATGACGTCATCTAATTTGAAAAGCACGTGTTTGACCAGGTCCTGATCAAAATCTATTCATTCATAACAATCTGAATTTTCATTCACAACATGTGTCAAGCTCCAGATTATCAGTATTTATTCATAACAAGTGTCAAGCTCCAGATTATCTGAGTTTTCATTCATAATGACAAATGCTTAATTAAACCGAGTTGCATTTTGTTAGGATGTTTATTTTTATTTGCATGCATATTTTAAAAAATGTTTTTATGTCGATATTCATCAATATATTATGGAGTCTTAAGCCTATTAATTTTCTCAGTAATGTTTGGTGAATTCGGGCACTGTACTTTCAATTTTTGTTTAATGTTTTGTTTGTAAACATGTATTTCGAAATGACTGCGGCATTTTAACCTATTTCGTAAAGCTAGTTTCTGTTCTGTTTCTTGTTTGTTTGTTTTTTATCAAAATTATGGCCACTTTTATCAGTGCTTATAGTAAATTTCAGTTGTTTTTTTCCACCTATAAATTTGTGAATTTTTATTTTTTAGTAAATATTACAGTAAAGAAAGACAAAAATATCGGACAGGGAAAGCAGCATTCAAGGACGACAGTCAACCACAAAACACAAAAACAAACACGCAAATAGACAAACGAGAAGGCAAAAGTAATAAAAAATGCAAACGACATCACAAACACAAAAGAGTTGACAATAGGGCTACCGCCTTGGAATGGTCTGGGGGTTTAAACCGGTTCTAGGGTGCATGTATTTATGCTTAAATTCTTCATTGATCCAATATCTTCAATTTAAAACACATTTAACAAATATTTACCAGATTGAACTTTTTTTAATTTCATGTTTGTCACACCTATCAAAATTTAGACAAAATACAACCCCATGGTGATTAGACCCATGATGTGTAAAATGAGGCAGAATTAGCCAGAAATCTTATACCAACATGCATTTTTCTGTGATCTCTTCCTAAAATGCTGTAGATTTAGAACCTGGTAAAGATGAATCAATTTATCCTGTAAAATGTAGAAAAGCGAACTTGTTTTTTTTATCTACCTCCTTCATCTGTAGGGCACGAGTATTCAAGGAAGATAATATTGGTGTGAGTCCTTTAGGTAGGCGTCATCATAGGGTCCACAGCCGGTCCGGTCATCGTACAATTAGAGGAAAGCGTAGTGGCGAACTGTAAAAGGGTCCACCACCAAGCATGCAGTACGTTGCAAAATGATACGGTCATAACCTCTTTTGATAAACTTTTTAACAAGTTTAACAAAGATAGTATGAAAGTGATCATGACCAAGAATCTTACGAAGTTTATAAATCACATCACCACAAAAGTCAGGTTGTGATAGTCCTTGTCGCAGAAGGGTCCTTAAATTACTTTTATATTTGGAAAGAAGATCAGGGTTACGATAATAACATTTTGCAAAGGTTTTACGAAGTTTATGGTAACGGTAACCCTGATTGAGTAGCTTTTTAGTTATACAAAGAAGGATAAAAATATCGGACAGGGAAAGCAGCATTCAAGGACGACAGTCAACCATAAAACACAAAAACAAACACGCAAACAGACAAACGAAAAGGCAAAAGTTATAAAAAAAAATGCAAACGACATCACAAACACAAAAGGGTTGACAATAGGGCTACCGCCTTGGAACGGTCAGTGGCAAAGTAGGCCACTGGGGGTTTAAACCGGTTCTAGGGTGCACCAAACCTCACACTTACCCTACTACCATCAAAGATTACAAATATTAAAATCCTCAACTCGAGTACAAGCTCTTGAAAAACGAATAAGTTGAGACACATACACCCCATAATAAGTTGCTCGGGGAACATCCCCATCCAAGTGGGGATAATTAACAATGTCAAAATTAAAATCATCTCTCTTGTCATAGATTTTGCTAATTATTTCACCATTTTCAATGGAGAGATCTAAATCAAGAAAAGAAGCGTTATTATCAGATATATTAGCCTTGTTAAGCTGACGTTCTTTAGGATAAATATTATTAACCATAGTTGGAAGGAAAGGGTTGTCAATGTTCAATATGTCATCCAGATACCGAGAGGTGTCATTAAAGGCTTCAATAACATCTGCCTGGGTATCTGGTGAAAGACTCAACATGACATCTCTTTCATAGCAAAATAAAAACAAATCTGCGACAAGTGGTGCACAGTTCGTACCCATAGGGATACCAACAATTTGTTTATAAACGGTGGTTCCATACCTGACGAAAATATTATCTAATAGGAAGATGAGTGCTTCACAAACTTCATAGCAAGATTGTCTAAACTGCCGTTAGTAAAAAACGCTTTAATATTATTACAGGCAAAAAATGTAGTATTTTCTCTAGCGAATCTTTTTTGAATAAGAGAAATTAGCTTGTCTTTGATAAGATGATGTGGTAAAGTTGTATACAGTGTAGAGAAATCATAAGTACTTATAGAAGAAACACGACTTTTATTGAAAGTTTTATCAAGAAAGTCTCCTGAATTTTTTATAGACCAAAACAAATTAATCCCAGAGTTTTCATAAGTTTTATAACAATATCGTTTAACGTGATCTTTAACGGCAGTAAGACAAGAAGTTAAAAGTTTGGAGATGTTTGTTGTAGTGCAGGCACTATAATTCGAAATAAAGCAGGCCTTATATGGATGTTTATGTAATTAAGGAATCCAGTACATAGTAGGCAGTTTAATTGCTTTTCGTCTACACCAGCCTTGAAAGTATTGCACCGAGTGATATGTGTGGAAACAACATCCTCCTCAGTAGAATGTACTGGAGTATACGAATTGGTGCTGCCGAGTACCAGAGATAAAACATTAACGTAATGTAGGCGTCAAACAATAATTACATTATTAGCTGCTTTATCGGCAGGAACTAAAACAAATTTATTATGAAATTCCTGAATTCCCGATTTTAAATTACGAAAGGAAAACCTAGGTCTCGGAGGAAGAAAAGAGGGGTTATCGTTATAAAAGTTAATACGTGTATCTATAATTTTAAGAATTGACTTTTTCCAAATAGAAAGCGAGTTTGGGTCCGCATGTTCTCTACGACACCATTTTATACTAAAATCTTCAATGGAGTGGGCGATCTGGGCACGACAGGCATTAAAATCAATAATTGAAGGTAATCTATATTTAGGACCTTTCGAAAACAAATGCTGAATACGTTTATCAACAATATCAAAATTACCAGTGATGACATGACCTGCTGGAGCATAGCAAAATGTTGATGTTTTACATTCAGTAAAGTGAATTTTCAATGTGTGAGACAGACATAGGGAAGTTGAATCAACGAGTAGTGCCTCTTGTTAAGTTATTTGTTTCTGCAGCAGAAGGCGTTTTCTAGGTTACGCCACTGACCTCTGATTATAGAATGTCTGTCTACAAAATGTACATAGAAATTGCTTTGTTACTTAATAGTTGCTCTACCATGCTCACTGGTCTTATATGTCTGTTGACAATTTCATCAAAGTCTTTAATATGTTTATTATTTCCCTTATTTTCTTCTTCCTTGACTATTGGAGGCAATTTTTCGGGAAAAAAACTTACGCACCATTAACTGGCTTCTAATTTAATATGCAGAGTACGTCCCATAACACTTGTGAACTCCTACCATTGTAACAGATTTAAAGTTGTTGTAACAGATTGTCTGTCATTTGGCCTTTGACTTTTTGTTGTTAACACTCTATCACTTTCATTATATATCGGATCCTTACCAAACTTGGTCGGTGTCTTTATACTAATGAACGGTCAGACAAGTTCGAAAACCATCCATACTGGATAATGAACGCCAGAGTTATTGTCCTTGATTTAATGAAAAATCCTATATTTTTCTTTCTGAACACTAGTAGTCCCTTTAATTTGCATCCGACGTTTACCAAACTTTGTCAGAGTTTTTATATTAATGGAAGTTTGGACAAGTTTGAAAAACACCCATATCGGATAATAAACGCAAAAGTTATTGCCCTTGATGTAATGCAAAATCCTATATTTTGCATTGTGAACACTATCCCCTTCAATTTGCATCCGATCGTTACCGAATTTGGCCAGAGTCTTTATATTAATGAAGGCTCAGACAAGTTTGAAAACAACCCATATCGGTTAATAAAATTCAGAGTTATTGCCCTTGATTTAATGGGAAATCCTATATTTTGCCCTTTGAACTCTTAATATAGTCCCATCATTGTGCATCCGGTATTTACCAAACTTGGTCACAGTCTTTATATTAACGAAAGCTTGTAACATACTGAAAACTACATATATCGTATAATAAACACGATAGTTATTGCCCTTGATTTAATGAGAATGTCCTATATTTGCTTCGTGAACATATCTTTCATTCGATCGTTGCTAAATTTAGTCAATATATTTATATTAATAAAAGCTTGGACAAGTTCAAAACCAGTTGCATCAGACTAGACACATCAGAGTTATAGGCCTTGATTTTTAAAAAAAAAAAATTTCCAGTAGGGCTTATACTATTCAAGCCAGTAGAGTGATACAGGCAGGCTCTATTGTGCATCTTTTTCCCGGAAGACTACTTAATACACGCCACTCTGTAAATGACATAATTTTTGACATGGAGGTCATCTTGAGTGATAGCTTTGCCATACAACACAAATCTGTATATCTATCAGGAATTTCATAAAATAATATTCTAATCTAGATTTGAAACAGTTTAATGACATTTGATCACAATGTATTTGGAATTGATCGACCCTCTAAGATTTTTATAGGTCGCCCAAGATCGCCAAGTTGGCTAAAACTATGTCAAATGTATGGAAATTTTAAATGTCCAACAATCGTGCAAATATTCATACTGTCGTTCCTATCAAACCTTGCATTCTCAGTACTTTCAGTACTTTGATTTATATTAGTTCTTGTCGGACCATTCCGAATAGCGCCACGATAACTGTATTAGATGACCTTACTGAAGTACGTGACAATAGTGAGTTAAAGAGATTTTGACTCTACCATTTTGCAACGCACTGCGTGGTTAGTAGTTGACGCATTCAAAGTTCGCTTTTGATTGTTCAATGACGAGACCAATAGTAACGTGTCTTTCTTCAGTCTTCGGATATGTCACTGAGTACTTGATGAGTACTTGATGAGTACTTGATTTGTGGTGTCATATACACAAGTAGCTGTATCAGTGTTTGGAACTAAACAAAAACATATAAATATTAAAACAAAACAAAAAAAACATGATGAACATGTTTTATGTTGAAAATAAATCCTGAAAAATTGTCCCGTTCCCGAGTATTGTAGTTATATAACACTACGATACTATCGGGTACTTTTCAGGAAAACTGTAAATAACAGCCATCGTTTTTTTTTGCCGCGCCGGTTTTTGGCAAAAACAGCAAGTAATTCCGAATGAGCTAGGGTGCCTTCGACTATATCATATGAAAGCACATATCAAATGATTGTAAAATTATATTCTATTTCATCGGCGACACTTAAATTATTCCGAGAAATTTGACGCGAAGTTGACTCTCCCATGGGAAAAGCCCTTTCCCATGGGACAATATCTTCCCATGGGAAATGATTGGGCATTTTTCCAATGGGAAAAATAAAAAGTATTTATCTTTCAATGTAATGTCAAAATAGCATGCGGCTTTCATATTTATGATGTATTACGAAGTTTAACAGCGATACGAGCACTTTGATATTTTCCCATGGGAAAGGTTTCCCAATATTGTACTTTGGGAAAATGTCCCATGGGAAAATGAGTTATTTCTTAATAGATAAAACAACATTTCAAAGCCTGGGAACATCTTCCATTGCAGTGTTGACAATTAAATATGCCCTTATGTTTATAATTTAATGAAATAAATACTTTCCCAAAATAAAATGGGAAAATTCTCCCACATTGTTATTGGGAAAATTTCCCAAACTCTTATTGGGAAAATTTTCTGAAATTGTCCTACCCCTTTGCCTATAGCGGGATTTGCAGTGGTTGTGTTCTACCCCGGCAACCACACGGGGATGACCATTGATCTGCAGAGCCAAAAAACATAAGGGTTCATCCACGCACGTACTCATCGTCTGCATCTGCATCGTTTGCATCCCTGGTTATTTTTGTTGTCATGCGTGTAGGTGTTATGTTTTCATAATTATCAGGCAGAATGCATATTTCCACAGCAGTTCATGGTTATTTCGACCATTGACTGACTGACCCTAAATCGATTGTGTTCCACCTCTCACCAAGGGAAAAGTACCAATAAAGTTTCATGATGGTGTGTGTCATGCTTTCAAAGCTATTGTGCAGAAAACATATATAAGACCATGGCAACCTTGACCTTTGAACTATTAACCCCACCAAAAATGTTTTTCCTCTCACCAAGCGCAAGTATAACAAGAAATCCGCGGATTCATATGTCTCTCCTAACGGGGGCGGGACTTCAACATAAAAGATAAATGATGTTTAAATGAAAGCTTGTAAATATTTTAATAACTAAAAACAATGGAGTTTTCAGTTTGCTGGGATGAAATTTAAGAGCATTTGTTTAAAAACAAAATGCGATTCTATAAAACAAACAAGAGGTCAATGACCTTGAAGCTCTATTGATAGATTTTGATAGCTAGGTCAGCATTCCTGTGAAGTTTCATAAAAAAAAAGTCAAGTAGTTTCAGAGGAGTAGTCGCTATAAGTTGAAGTTTTTACTATATAAATCTAGGTAAACAAAGATGGCCACTGGCAGCCATGTTTAATGCGAATCAAAATAATTTTCGACAAGGATCAACATCTTGTCATGCTGATCATTTCAGAAAAAGTCCCATATCAATATCACTTACAGTTTCCAAGAAGTAGTCGCTATAAACTTGTTTTTAAAAATCTATGTTTAACCGTGGTGGCCATCTTGAATTTCCGGCCGATCTGAAATTGTGCTAGGATCAACTAGACATCAAGAGCAACATTCCTGTGAAGTTTCATGAAAATCCGTCTAGTAGTTCAGAGGAGTAGTCGGTACAAGTTTTTACTATATAACTCTATGTAAACAAAGATGCTAGCGGCCATGTTTAAAGTTGCATCGAAATAAATTTCGACAAGGATCAACATCATGTCATGCTGATCATTTTAGAAAATGTCCCATATCAATATCACTTACAGTTTTCAAGAAGTAGTCGCTACAATTTTATTTATTTTAAATCTATTTTTAGCCGTGGCGGCCATTTTGAATTTCCGGCCAGCCTGACATTTTTCTAGGATCAGTAAGACATCAAGAGCAACATTCCTGTGAAGTTTCATGAACATCCGTTAAGTAGTTTCAGAGGAGTAGTCGCTACAAGTTTTTACTATATAACTCTATGTAAACAAAGATGGCCACTGGCAGCCATGATTAACGTCGAATCCAAATAATGTTCGCCTCAGATCAACTTCATGTCATGCTGATCATTTTATAAAAAGTCCCATATCAATTTCACTTATAGTTTTCAAGAAGTAGTCGCTACAAACTTATTTTTTAAACTATTTTTAGCTGTGGCGGCCATCTTGAATTTCTGGCTGATCTGAAATTTTGCAAGGATCAATTACACATCAAGAGCAACATTCCTGTACAGTTTCATGAAAATCCGCCATGTAGTTTCAGAGGAGTAGTCGCTACAAGTTTTTACTATATAACTCTATGTAAACAAAGATGGCCGCTGGCAGCCATGTTTAACGTCGAATCAAAACGAATTCTGACAACGACCAACATCATGTCATGCTGATCATTTCAGAAAAAGTCCCATATCAATATCACTTATAGTTTTCAAGAAGTAGTCGCTACAAACTTGTATTTTAAAAATCTATGTTTACCTTTGGCGGCCATCTTGGATTTCACATCAACATGAATCTTTGCTAGGATCAAAAAGACTTCATGGGCAACATTTCTGTAAAGTTTCATGAATATCCATCCAGTAGTTTCAGAGGAGTAGTCGTTACAAATAAAACTTTACGGACAGACGGACGACGGACACCGCACCACGGCATAAGCTCTACTGATCTCTGATCAGTCGAGCTAAAACAAAAACAAAAAACAACAACAACAACATCAACTCCACAAAATTAGGTGAAGATCAAGACACAACTATGTCAAAACAAAATAAAATGTGTCTTCCAAAGATTAAGCTATAAAATAGGTTTAAAGTATTTAGCGCATAATTATAGTTCATGAGAAAGTGATGTAAATGTAACAGTGAAAGTTATCTGCCCTTTGCTTGGATGGTGAAAGTCACATCCACATTTGCTTTTTGACACATCGTGATGTACTACCCAAGAAACAACTATAAGCGAAGTTTGAAAGGTCTAATGCGTGAAGTTTGTGAGAAAGTGACCTCAACGCAAATGTAACAAGAGGTCAATGACCTTGAAGCTCTACTGATTGATTTTGATTTCAGGAAGTAGTCGCTACAGACTTGTTTTTTGAAAAATTATTTTTAGCCGTGGCGGCCATCTTGAATTTCCGGCCGACCTGAAATTTTGCTAGGATCAATTAGACATCAAGAGCAACATTCCTGTGAAGTTTCATGAAAATCCGTCAAGTAGTTTCAGAGAAGTAGTCGCTACAAGTTTTCATTATATAACTCTATGTAAACAAAGATGGCCACTGGCAGCCATGTTTAACGTCGAATCAAAATAATGTTTGACTCTGATAACCAGCATGTCATGCTGATCATTTTACAAAAAGTCCCATATCAATATCACTTATAGTTTTCAAGATGTAGTCGCTACAAACTTCTTTTTTAAAAATCTATTTTTAGCTGTGGCGGCCATCTTGAATTTCTAGCCGATCTGAAATTTTGCTAGGATCAATTAGACATTAAGAGCAACATTCCTGTAAAGTGTCATGAAAATCCGCCAAGTAGTTTCAAAGGAGTAGTCGCTACAAGTTTCTACTATATAACTCTATGTAAACAAAGATGGCCGCTGGCAGCAATGTTTAACGTTGAATCAAAACAATTTTTGACAAGGACCAACATCATGTCATGCTGATCATTTTAGAAAAAGTCCCATATCAATATCACTTATAGTTTTCAAGAAGAAGTCGCTACAAACTTGTATTTTGAAAATTTATTTTTAGTCGTGGCGGCCATCTTGAATTTCCGGCCGACCTACAATTTTGCTAGGATCAATAAGACATCAAAAGCAACATTCCTGTGAAGTTTCATGAAAATCCGTCAAGTAGTTTCAGAGGAGTAGTCGCTACAAGTTTTCATTATATAATTCTATGTAAACAAAGATGGCCGCTGGCAGCCATGTTTAACGTTGAATCAAAACGATTTTTGACAAGGACCAACATCATGTCATGCTGATCATTTTAGAAAAAGTCCCATATCAATATCACTTATAGTTTTCAAGAAGTAGTTGCTACAAACTTGTTTTTTAAAAACCTATTTTTAGATTTGGCAGCCATTTTGGATTTCACATCAACATAAATTTTTGCTAGGATCAACTAGATCATGGGCAACATTTCTATAAAGTTTCATGAAAATCCATTCAGTAGTTTCAGAGGAGTTGTCGCTACAAAAAAAAGTTTACGGACAGACAGACGGACAGACGGACGACGGACGCCGCACCACGGCATAAGCTCTGCTGATCTCTGATCAGTAGAGCTAAAAATTATTAAGTTATCTTGTAATCTCCTTGCTTGGAGGGTCAAAGTCACATTCACAATTGCTTTACCACGTTGCAATGTACCACTCAAGATACAACTATAAGCAACGTTTGAAAGGTCTTAGTGCATACAATTTGTGAAAAAGTGACCTAAACGTAAAAGTTGAAAGTAAAATTATAATAATGTTTGTTTTCAACAAATAAAATGTTCAATTTGCTTTGCTATTTTTTTTTAAATTTTTTTTAGTTCCCAACACTGATGCAGCTAGCTGTGGTTCTATATATATTTATATTCATATATACATGATCATCTTTGTGTTGTACTTATATTACCTATTAATGTTCCCGTTTTATCTGCCCTTATACTTCCTACACATCATTTCTTGGTAGTAATCGTGCTCACATAGTTATGTAAGGTGGACTCACATAGTTATGTAAGGTGGACTCATGTAGTTATGTAAGGTTAACTCATGTAGTTTTTGAAAATTTGGTGACACAGCTTATAAAGGGTAATAACTCCTGTACTTATTGACAGTTTCAATTCCTCTCGTTTCCTACACATGATTACACAGTAGTGATATTGTACACAGTTTGGTCTACGTAGGTGTAACGGTTTTTGAGAAATAGGCGACACAAGTTTTGTGATGGACGGAACGACAAGGACAGTGATCCTCAAGTGTCTGCCATGCCTGGGATGAAAATTGAAACATATAGATTCCTGGCCAAGCTAAGCAGGCAAAAAAATGTGATTTCTAAGTGTCTGCCCTGCTATGCAGGCGATACAAAAAGGGGCATTTTATTTTAATGCATAAGAGAGTTACGGCCCTTGTCTGTATTATTTCCCTTTTATGACAGAGACTAGATGTTTGAAGTTTCATTTAAATTCCTTTAAGCTGGTTCTCGCATATCAAACCAACAAAGAGAAGGGCCACAGGCTTACCTTTGTCCTCGGACCAGTAAGTTACCAGTCAGTTGTCTCAGCTTAACCCTTAACCCCATTACATATATATAATGGATTGTTCTATCCTTGAATTAGACCATTCCATTTATGTGACAAAGGGGTGTTTTGGGACTGATCAGCAGCCGGACACTGCAGGCTGATCTGGGTTTACAATGGACGCAAAGGCTATTATAGTCCTGCTTAGCGGGTTATGGGTTAAGTGATAACGAACGCTGATGGAGTCTGAGCCGAAGATGCCAATGCAACTAGAACAGTTCAATTTTTTCCCCAGGAAAGTCCAACTTAAAGGACATTTCTTGCAAACTTGTATGGGGTAATAAAGACCACAACCACTCTTGTATGGGGTAATAAAGACAACAACCACTCTTGATTTATCTTTGGTTATTTTTATTTGAAAATAAATCTCCTATTTGAGCTGCTTCACAACACCAGCATAAATAATTACAGTAAGTACCAAGTGCAAAACATTTATAGGAACATATCTCTCATAAGTTGTGTTAAAACGTCTGTTTTTATTTGAATGGGGTTTTAAGTCATTTTTAACACGTTAGGCCATACATGAAGGTCGACTTTTTTGAAGTAGAGACAGAACACCCCATTTTCCCTGGGTAGAACCAGTACTGTATACCTCCAATCATCCGTGAGAATCAATACTCTCTCACTTGACAAGTCCAGCTCCCAGTGGGGTTTAACCCCTCAGCTGTGAGAGGCGAGAAGGTTTTAGATGCAGCGTCTTTACTATCTCGCACGGATGTGCTAACAAATATCTAAACTTACACAAGTATATGTTAATAAGTGTTAGGATATCATTTCTTAATACGAATTACGATAAACACGGGTTAAAGACTATTGGTCTGCCATATTTAAAAAAAAATGGATGGGGGGGTATGGTCAAGTGAAATTTCAACCAAATTCTGTCAGATTTATTCATATTATTTAGGGTTGAAATTGGTCATGCTGAAAATATACATTGGGTTGAAACATCCACTTGACCATATCCTATCCATTTTTGATTTCACTTCTAATTACAAATTGGGTTGACAAACAAATGTCTACATTCAATACAGTTAAAATACGTGGTCCCGCCTTAATTCCATTAAGCGATGGGAAAGCTTATATAAGCAGGATTTTATAACGGATATTTCAACAATAAAACATGTTTAAAAACATATTTTACTCAAAAAATGCATTAACCTGTTTAAGGGTACCTATTAAATGATTTAATTTTACAATATTCAAACATTTTAAGCTGAAATGAAGGTTTTATTTCATACCCCAGCCAACTCCGTTTTCGCTTCTTGGAGAATGGGTTGGATGGGGTATGAAAGTTAATACTCAGACCACATAATGGTTCTGTGTCATCAGTTCTCATTAGGAAATATGTACATCTAGACGAATGTATCTACATGGAAGTTGTAGAATACTAATTATGGTTTTGAATCAAACTGTTATGTTGCTTTTCTGAATAACTGTTTTGAAAATATCACTGATTATTTCTGTGAAATATTTAATAATTTTTTTACAGTGAAATAAATCCGACAGTATCTTGATAGTTTTTGTTTTAAAGAAAAGATATACATAATTTTGCACTGCAGAGATGTTGAGATTTTATTTTATTTTCAGTAGGTGATAAAATTTGTGTTACTCGGTTTTTATCTTAGGTTCTAGTAAAATAAAAATCTTTGTCAGACATGTCAGAGTAAAAAGACGACAATTTTCAAGATTTTGATTTTAAAAGATACATATATTGAATCAATTTGCATGAATGTGTAAGAAATATGCAGGGTTTTAAAAGAATCACACTGTAGATACCTTAATTTTAACAGTAAACTTGGTTGAACATCAAGGATAAAGACCGAGTTTATCACCTACCTACCAGAATGTATTTATTTAGTATGTCTTATTTATGGTCACTGATTGGTCAGTTTATTTTGATGATGCTCTATCAAAATGTCATAAAGTACAGACCTAATAACAAATAGATTAGACACTACGAAAATTATCTAAATTTCACGTGGCAGTGCAAAAATTTCACAAAATATTTCCCAACTTTAAACACACATATCATGAAGAGTTTTATAGATATGTTTCATTTAAACCACATCTCATCACAGATTTAATTTTCTTTCCAATAATAGTATTTTGCTTTCTCTTACATTTCTCGCAAAAAGGGAGTTGGACGGAACTTTGACTATGTCAAAACCTTGATATTTAAGAGAAAAGCGAAAAATGATGACATTTTTAACTTTAAACATCTTTTTATACAATTTCTTATTTTGAAAATAAACATCAATTATTATAATCCCATTTTTCTATTTACTATGAATCTTTTAAATGTATTCTCATCAAAATCAGTGAATAATTGTGAGAGAAGATAGAAGGAAAAGTTAAGATGCCACGTGATATTTTGGTTAAAATAGGAAGTTTCTTATCTGTTTATTAATATGTCTGTGAATAAAGCAATGACTTGGTTTGACTTGAATTGGGGTTTAAGGCGCACCAACACATGAAAGGTTATATGGCGCCTAACAGGAATGAACATGCCAGGTTCATCCTCCATTTATATCAAGACAAAATATGTAGAATGGGCCTAGAACCTTCTTACCTGCAGAACTGCAGAGTTGCTGCAAATTCTATAGTACACACTCCACACACTCCATTTACGATGGAGCCATGTTTCCACGTTTGCATACGCGGTGTCATGATAAAGACCTTGAATGAGCATGACAAAAAAATGAATATGAATGGGGGGTCCTACCTCTCTGCATGTGATGGTGTGTTTGTGAGATTGCAGTGGTTGTATTCTACACCGGCAACCACACGGGGGATTATACACATGTGAGGTTATATATGACGGTTGATTTTTTGTGGTGGAGGCAGACCACCACTTTTCCTGGGTAGAACCAGTACTGTACAACTCCTGCCATTCGTAAGAATCAAAACCAGTATTTCTTAATGTCCCTATTCCGCCATCAATAGGCAAATTTAAAACAGATGTACATTGTTTATAAACTGACATATTTTGAGAATCAAAACTCTATAGACACAATATAAACAGCTTTGACCAGCCAGGTCAAACCCCAAAACTGGAGCGTTGAATTAATGGTAACTGAGTTACCAACTGATAATTCATTTTACGCATATTCAATATGGGCATTTAAATAACCCATGAATAAACTTATACTTTTAATTGGCATATATACATTATTATATGACCTGAACACCTGGATAGTTTTAATAAACATAATTTTGCAGTTATTTGGCAGGTTAGTTTCTTTAAAGGATAACACGTTATCCCATAATCTGGTCGGACTTTTGAAACTAACCATCACTGTAGAGCTAAAAGCATTTAAAAAGCCGAAAAGGTGTACGTTTTTTCAGTCAATATATTAATGCATACAGACAATTTTGCAAATAGTGTTTTTTTTCATAAACAAATACAGTGCTTTGGGGTGTATAGAATCATTGGTAGTAAAGAATCAGTTCCTGTTTAAAATCAATTTTCTCAGCTCATATATTTTAGATTATTTTAAAACTTTCCAGGCTTGAAGATATATCATATAAGCATATATTTATTCAACGGTGAAATTATTTGGGACATTTTTCCATGTAGAATATATCACTACGTGCAACACCTCTCAGAAAAAATGATTCTATACTACCTGAATGAAGTGTGTTTTTGAAACGAAAAATTTATACTGTCACAATAAACTCAGAAATAAATATTTGCTGTTTTAACAAATGTTAGGGACACAAGTCAAAATGCAATCATCAGTTAAGGTAACTTGTTAAATTTTGGCACTTTTAAGGATAAAATGAAATTATGTAAATATTGGTGCAAAAACGCCTATTAAAAAATTACAGCTTCAGGACAATAATTTTAGAAATTTTGCTATCATACAACTAAAAAGGTAAATCTAAATCAGAAATTAAATAAACATTTTCCTTCCATTTTAAAATGAGACGTTTAACCCAAGTGATTCTATACCCCCCAAAGCACTGTAGAGAAACAGTTACAAGTAGAATCTTGAGGAAAACTGAGTTACATTGCAAAGGTAATTGGATTGTGTTAATTCATAATTTCATAAATATGTATCAACAATACAGGTTTAAAGCTCTATACACAACTCGGATTTCAGCATATTGCACATTATATTCCTTGTCACCCATGTTTGTCTTTATATATTCACCTTTCCAAATCTCTCAAAATCAAAACATTCCCATATGAGATCACACCAGGACAAAGAGGGCGTGGAACTACTTAAAGGGACACATGGCGATCGTGACGTTTTTTATCAAACATTAAAATTATCATCTCTACTTATTTATCCAGTCTAACTCCGACGTTAAACCAGTGCTTGCATACAATTAAAAGTCTGATTTTTCATTTTTTTTTTTTTCGTTATTCTACCAAACATATTTTGAATATATTACTGATGCAATATAATCAACAGTTACTAATAAGCAAAAACAATTTACCATGAGCTATTCTAATAATTAATATTAATGATAGGAACAATGCATGTCATGTCACAAAACTAAAGGAAGCCACAAGTTTTACACAAATCAAGATTGCTATGTGTCCCTTTAAAATCGTAAAGTCAATTTTTTTTTAAACGAAGACAAACAACAGTGTCGGAAACAAAATGTATACAACAAAAAGATTGTAAGTATATAACGAATGGTGAATGCGATACTAATGTAAGTATATAGCGAATGGCGAATGCAAACAAAATGTAAGTATAAGACGTATGGCGAATGCAAAAGTAATGTAAATATGACGAATGGTGAATGCAAAACTAATGTAAGTAATTATATAACGAATGGTGAATGCAAAATAATTGTAACTATATATAAATACAGTTCCGCGTTCACCCCTTGATAAGCATTTTTAAATATAGATTATATCATAAAATAATGTAAATGCATTAAGGTGAAATACAAATGGTTTGTATATTTTAAGAAGCAAATAATATATGTAATCACTGCAAATTCTTAATAAAAAATATATCTAATTATATAATCTGACCCACAACCAAATTTTGTTCAAGGAAATACTGAAGTTAATATTTACACAAAAATATATAAGTGTGGCACAAGGAATTTTAAAATGGTGATGTAAATGGTGTGACAATTATATAGACAATTTCCAAATGTGTGACATACATGTAGTTGATAAGACTGTTAATGGTAGCATTGTATGTTTTGTCTTAAATCTTATCTTGTCATATCCTTAATAGTTTGTTCTCTTGTTGCTCTGGCTTCTGCTAAGTCAATGAGTACTTGCTTTGTGGCTTTCTAGGCTTTTGTTTTTTATATTCATATATACATGATCATCTATGTGCAGTACTTCAACTGCCTATTAATGCTACCTTGTTTGTTACAGGATATAGCCTGGTGAGGATTTCTTTATTTACACTGTCCTATTTTATTGGTATGATGATAAGGTCAGAGTGAGGTTTGGTACACCCTAGGACCTGGTTTAAACCCCAAGCGGCCTTTTGGCCAATGACTGTTCCAAGGCAGTAGCCCTATTGTCAACAAGTTTGTGTTTGAGATGTCACATGACTTGCTTCTAATTAACATTGTAATTGCTGTTGTTTTAGTGTGTGTTCTGGTTGTTTTAGTGTATGTTCTGGTTGTTTAGTGTGTGTTCTGGTTGTTTTAGTGTGTGTGTTCTGGTTGTTTTAGTGTGTTCTGGTTGTTTTAGTGTGTTCTGGTTATTTTAGTGTATGTTCTGGTTGTTTTAGTGCATGTTCTGGTTGTTTTAGTGCAAGTTCTGGTTGTTTTAGTGTGTGTTCTGGTTGTTTAAGTGAGTGTTCTGGTTGTTTTAGTGCATGTTCTGGTTCTTTTAGTGCGTGTTCTGGTTGTTTTAGTGCATGTTCTGGTTGTTTTAGTGTGTGTTCTGGTTGTTTTAGTGTGTGTTCTGGTTGTTTTAGTGTGTTCTGGTTGTTTAAGTGTGTGTTCTGGTTGTTTTAGTGCATGTTCTGGTTGTTTTAGTGTGTGTTCTGGTTGTTTTAGTGTGTGTTCTGGTTGTTTTAGTGTGTGTTCTGGTTGACTGTGTTCTGTGATAGCTACATTTACTGTTCCACTTTTATGCCTACTTTTTCTGATATTTCATACAAACGAATTCAGACAGGATATTTCTAAGTGAGTGTATTAGATTATAACATGTACGTGAATGAAAGTACTACAATAAAATGTATCAAAACATACAATGTTTAAAAATGCAGTGTAAATCAAAAACTTTTTATCTCTCAAAAGTGTGAAGCCTTCTGATTTCTCAAATGACAACATCCTAAGTGTGTAGTTTAAATTACAACTGTCTGATCTCTCAACATCCTAAGTGTGCAGGGTGAATCACAACCTTCTTATCTCTCAAATGAGAACAGCCTAAGTGTATAGTGTAAATCACAACAGTCTGATTTCTCAAATGAGAACAGCCTAAGTGTGTAGTTTAAATCACAACCGTTTGATCTCTCAAATGAGAACATCCTAAGTGTGTAGTGTAAATCACAACCTTCTGATCTATTAACATCCTTAGTGTGCAGGATGAATCACAACCTTCTTATCTCTCAAATGAGAACAGCCTAAGTGTATAGTGTAAATCATAACAGTCTAATGTCTCAAATGAGAACAGCCTAAGTGTGTGGTGTAAATCACAACCTTCTGATGTATCAAATGAGAACAGCCTAAGTGTGTAATCACAACCTTCTGATATCTCAAATGAGAACAGCCTAAGTGTGTGGGAGTGAATTATAACCTTCTGATCTCTTAAATGAGAACAGCCTAAGTGTGTAGTGTGAATCACAACCTTCTGATCTCTTAAATGAGAACAGCCTAAGTGTATAGTGTAAATCACAACAGTCTGATTTCTCAAATGAGAACAGCCTAAGTGTATAGTGTAAATCACAACAGTCTGATTTCTCAAATGAGAACAGCCTAAGTGTGTTGTGTAAATCACAACCGTTTGATCTCTCAAATGAGAACAGCCTAAGTGTGTAATCACAACCTTCTGATATCTCAAATGAGAACAGCCTAAGTGTGTGGGAGTGAATTATAACATTCTGATCTCTTAAATGAGAACAGGCTAAGTGTGTAGTGTGAATCACAACCTTCTGATCTCTCAAATGAGAACAGCCTAAGTGTGTAGTGTAAATCACAACCGTTTGATCTCTCAATTGAGAACATCCTAAGTGTGTAGTGTAAATCACAACCTTCTGATCTATCAACATCCTAAGTGTGCAGGGTAAATCACAACCTTCTTATCTCTCAAATGAGAACAGCCTAAGAGTGTAGTGTAAATCACAACCTTCTGATCTCTCAAATGAGAACAGCCACAACCTTCTGATCTCTCAAATGAGAACAGTCTAAGTGTGTAGTGTGAATCACAACATTCTTATGTCTAAAATGAGAACATTCTAAGTGTGTAGTGTGAATCAAAACATTCTGATCTCTCGAATGAAAACAGCCTAAGTATGCAGTGTGAATCACAACCTTATTATCTCTCAAATGAGAACAGCCTAAGTGTGCAGGGTATATCACAACATTCTGATCTCTCAAATGAGAACATCCCTAGTGTGTAGTGTGAATCACAACCTTATTATCTCTCAAATGAGAACAGCCTAAGTGTGCAGGGTAAATCACAACATTCTGATCTCTCAAATGAGAACATCCCTAGTGTGTAGTGTGAATCACAACCTTATTATCTCTCAAATGAGAACAGCCTAAGTGTGCAGGGTAAATCACAACATTCTGATCTCTCAAATGAGAACATCCCTAGTGTGTAGTGTGAATCACAACCTTATTATCTCTCAAATGAGAACAGCCTAAATGTGCAGGGTAAATCACAACATTCTGATCTCTCAAATGAGCAGCCTAAGTGTGCCTAAGTGTACAGTGTAAATCACAAACCAATTACTTCAACAGGAGAACATGAATGATATGTATCACAACCTTCTTACCTCTCAAATGAGAACATCCTAAGTGTGCAACATAAATCACAGCCCGGCAGCTCAAAAAGGAGAAGTCTAAATTACAACCTTCAACCTTTTGACCAATGAAGACATTCTAAGCATGTGGCCTAGGGCACAACCAGTCAATTCAAAAGAGAAGATCTCATTTTTTCAAGAAAAATGCTTTCTGCCATCTTACATTTTTCCACTGTTTTTATTATGTAAAATAACATCAGACGCTGTCAGTAAAAAGTAATGATAAATGTATCAAAAACATGTATAATTATGTACATAAAACCATCTACTAAATAATTTTAGAATTATTTTATGCTATGAGATTTTTAATTCTTGATTTCATGATTTTCATTACTAAATGTGTGATATTCATTTAATACTAAATGTGTGATATCCATTTAATACTAAATGTGTGATATCCATTTAATACTAAATGTGTGATATCCATTTAATACTAAATGTGTGATATCCATTTAATACTGTGATATCCATTTAATACTAAATGTGTGATATCCATTTAATACTAAATGTGTGATATCCATTTAATACTAAATGTGTGATATCCATTTAATACTAAATGTGTGATATCCATTTAATACTAAAAAAAGACAGTCATACATAGCTAAAAATGGGCTTAAAGATGGCGTTAAACATCAAACAAAAAAAGAAATCTCAAAAATGATCGAGTTCATATTGTAAAACAATAAAGACTTGTAGAGCAAAAAATTCCTTTAAATAAATCACGAATCTGAACCTTCTGAACATAAAATATATCTAAAATGATTTAACAGACTGTTTTTAAGGAATGTTATGGCAACTATAATGTAAAAATTCTGGCTTACTGCTAAATGATCATAATAAATAATAAATTAGTATATATTAATATATATTACAAATGCATTAAATAGATTATGTATAATTAAGGGGACAATACAACTCATCCACATGAGGTTCTTAGCATTATATTAATAAGGGGTTGACACACAGGGGATTATGCCAACTTCCTACATCATATAGCTAAAATTTGTACTTAATTTATTAATTCATGGAATTGTCTTTATCCGTTGTCACCAAACACAGAACAGTTTCTTCCACTTACCGGAACTTATTCATTATTTCCATTTACCACATAACTTATGGGAGTGGAATAACACCATTCTATATTTTCAATATACAACTAGTTATATAACTATGCAACAAGCCTAGTATGCGCTGTAAAACTGTAAAAAAAAAATTGATAATGACTATGATCCCATTCCCACGGTTTATGTCGCTTGTGCATGTTAAAGTGACAGGCAAAATGCAATAAAAGTCGATATGTGAGTTATGTCATAAATAGAATCTAACATTTGTCCTCATTCATTATTGAATTTATTAAACTCGTTAGCAAAAATGATATAATGCTCGGCAAGTGCCTCGCATTATATCATTTTGCCATCTCGTTTGTAAATTCAGTTATGAATGAGTACTCATTAAGATCCTCTATATCCTGCGCGCAATTTTTACCATTTCTGACATCGACTCATATGGCCCCCCCCCCCCCATCTCATGAACATGATGAATAGCGCATTGTTGTTTATACTGTAACATACCACTTCAGTATCAACTGCATATATGGTTTATAAAAAAAAAAGTCCTGACAAATCAAGTATGGGTTCAAAGCAACACTGCCTTATAACTACATATAAATAACAAAGACGATACGTTAGTGTTGCATCGAACGTCAAATTATTTTGTTATTGAAAATACATCAATACATAAAAGGTCATAATAAAAAAATGTTGAGCGTTTAATGCAACACTGCAGCAGCTACAAACAAATAATTGAATTGAATTGAATTGGGGTTTTAAGGCGCACCAACACACGAAAAGGTTATATGGCGCCTAACAGGAATGAACATGCCAGGCTCATCTTCCATGTACATCGAGATAAAATACGGAAGGGGCCTAGAACTTTCTCACCCTGAACTGCAGAGTTGCTGCAAATTCTATCGTAGAAACAAACAAATAAAGAAGACAGATAAATCAGTATTGCGTTGAACCCTCAAAACAGGAATCTGGTGTTCGATTATGAATTCAAATTGTGCAATAAATTGATTAGCAAATAATTTAAAAATGTTACAATGATGGTGAGATTAATTATTGAGATTACAGCTTCATCTTGAAGGTCATCACACCATGTTTTGCTCTATAACAGATAGGTATCCAAATGTCCTGGGCACAGTCGTATCATCCAACCACATAAAAACTCTTCTTACACAACCTGTTATTTCAAGCGTATGTTTTACTTGGCCCATTTCAACACATTTTTGCATTTGCCAATTTTAACATGAATATTTTTTAAAAATGCTCCACTTTAACATTGTATAACTTGGTCCATTTTAACATAAATATGGTTTTACACTGGTCCATTCTAAAATAACTGTTTACATGTTTACATTGGTCCATTTCAACACCAATGTTTTTACATTGGTCTATTGCAACATGAAAATGTTTTTACAACGGTTCATTTTAACCTGCATGGTTTTTACATTCATTTGGTTCATTTTAACATGAAAACATTTCTACATTGGTCAATTTCAACAACAAAGTTTTTACATTGGTCCACTTCAACATGCATGAGTTTTTACATTGGTTCATCCAAACATGAATACATTTTTACACTGGCCCATTTTAACAGCATACGTTTTCATGCTGACTCATAACATGTTAACAGTAATTTTACACTAGCTGGCGTTTTAAAATGTTTACATTTTTACATTGGCCCATTTGACTTAGGAACCAGCTGTTCTTTTTATTGTTTTTTTGGATACATAAAGGCAGTTTATCTTAAGAAGAAAAACTTTTATATTGCTTTCACTTCCTTTATATGGAAACTATATATCTATTTATTAGACAGTAATACTCATCCAAGATAACTCGATCACCGTTATCGATCACCGTTATCGATCGCCATTATCTATCACCGTTATCGATCGCCATTATCGATCGCCATTATCTATCACCGTTATCTATCACCGTTATCTCACAACATAAATTGACTACACAGTTACTACAAAGTCTGCTACACAGTAATACTACGGTTATAAAAACTGTGCTGAAGACAAAGCTGCAACAAAATATAAATGCAATAATGACAAATACAACATAACATAATTTTATTCAGCATTAAACCATTACAATAGTTTATAGCCTACATTAATCATACAATCTTTCTCCCATTCATGGTGACATAATGCAAATAAATATAAATATCAAATGTCCATTCCAATTCTTTTCAAGGAGGAATGCAATTATTATATATTTTCCGACATCTTTCGTTCATAAATACTCATACCCCGGAAAATGTTATTATACAAGTTGTGATACAATCAATGTGTTAATCATTACAATGCGTTATTACAATGCGCCATTAATTATTACAATGCGTCGTTAATTATTACATTGCGTTAATTATTACAATGCGTTATTACAATGCGCCATTAATTATTACAATGCGCCGTTAATTATTACATTGCGTTAATTATTACAATGCGCCATTAATTATTACAATGCGATAATTATTACAATGCATTAATTATTACAACGCATTAATTATTACAATGCATTAATTATTACAATGCGTTTTTCAGAGGCATAATATAGGTATTTGCTTAACTGTTTGAGTAAGTGTTCAGATTGCTTCGACATGATAGTATCAAATATATTGCTCAAATGTGATGATCCAAGTCATAAAATGGTACGTAATATAGTTACTATGGCGATTGTTGCCCGGAGACCATGTGAAACTTATGATCGGTTAAATAAATAGATCACTTTTAATGGTGACAAAAAAAAATGATTTTATTAAATGCAATAAAAACAAATTTAAAAATATTTCATTTAACATCAGGGAATATGAATGGGCAGTGTGGCTTTAACCCCGCCGCACGATGATGCAATGCTGGATTCAATGATTTAATATAAATCATATGTAATGCTATTTTAAAGGGACACACCTTTATCTTAAAATAGTTAATAAGCAATTTATTTATCCGGTATAATTTGGACTTTAAATCTGCATGCTTGCATACATTACATGGTCCGAGTATTAACTTTCATAACCCATCCAACCCTTTCTCCAAGAAGTGAAAACAGGGTTGGCCTTATTTAGTTATTTCGACTTAAAAAGTTTAAAATTAAAACATTTAATAAGTAATTTTTAACAGGTTATCACATTTTTTTCAGTAAAAAATGCTTTTTAAACAAGTTTTATTGTCGAAATATCTGTTATAAAATCCTGCTAATATAAAATTTCCCATCGCTTAATGGAATTAAGTCCTGTAATGTAATTAAAATTTGGAGATTCAATTTTCAATTTTTCTTCATTATTCTAACATGCTAGGTGTTAATATATTATTGGTGCAGTCTAATCACCAATATATAATACCTGAAAACAATGTCCTCAAAGAATTATTAACAAAGATTTGTATATATGCAAGTTATATCATAAAAACACTTATGGGACAGGCATGTTTAAAAACGTGGTACTGCCTTAATTCCATAAAGCGATAAGAAAGCTTATATAAGCAGAATTTTATAATGGATATTTCGACAAAAAAACATGTCTAAAAACATACAGACCCAGTTGCGTTCAAGTACCCCAAATAAATGCAGAACGAACGCAGAACGAACGGAAAATGAACGCAGAATGAACGCAGAACGAACGCAGAATGAACGTTGCGCGATTTATATTTTAAAAATGCATTTCGTTCGTTGCGTTCGTTTCGTTCGTTTTCAGCGTTCAGCGTTTTAAAAAACGAACGATGAATGCATTTTTTAAAACGCTAACGCTGAAAACGAAGGAACGAACGGAACGAACGAAACGAACGCAACGAAACGAACGCAACGAAACAAACGAAACAAACGAAACGAACGCAAATGCATTTCGATATTTCGGATAACTTTCAATATTATCCTTTTGAGTACATAATTGAAGTCTCGATTTAAACGAAGTGCGTTTTGCACTATTTTAATATAAAGAAATACACTGTATAAATGGTGTTGTTTAGGCACGATTACACACTTTCATTTTTACCGATTTAAAATAGGAAATGTATTTATTGTGTAGCACAAACTTTATATTATTTCATTATAAAACTGAAATAATGTTGGTAAAATCAGACGGCATATTTTTATATAGTGTAAAGTATGTTAAATGTTTGATGAAAATAACATAAACCCGGAAGAAAACAGACTAATCATCAATGTGCACAACCAAATAATGTCAACCAAAGGACACATTCTTCAATATGAGCACAAACATTAGCAATTAGTCGCCGACTCGTGGTAAGAATCGCATGACTGGATATCATGCGTAGTTTAATCGTCAGAAATGTTGCGATTGGTAAACGCTGAACGAACGAACGCAAATGCATTTTCTCCGTTTGTGCATTTAAACGCACACATTATGTTGCGTTCGTTCCGTGCATTTAAATGAAAGCATAGTTTCGTTTATAAACGCTCAATTCATTCAAAAATGCAAATGATTTGCATTTTAAAAAATGCATTCATAAAAATTAAATGCAAACGGAATGCAAACGGAACGCAAACGAAACGCAAACGTAATGCATTTTTTTGGGTACTTGAACGCAGCTGGGTCTGTATCTTGCTGAAAAATGCTATAACCTGTTTAAAAGTACATATTGAATGTTTTAATTTTACAATATGCAAACTTTTTAAGGCGAAATAAAGGTTTTATTTCATTCCCCAGCCAACCCCTTTTTCGCTTCTTGGAGAAGGGGTTGGATGGGGTATGAAAGTTAATATTCGGATCATCTAACGGCCGCGTGTCCCTTTAAAGATGCAATTGTGTTTTCTTTTGTTTTTTTACAGAACATGTTGTAATAGTGCAATAACAGCACAATAACAGCACAATAACCAGCACTATAACAGCACAATAACAGCACAATAACCAGCACTATAACAGCACAATAACAGGAAATGATGAAACAAATAGGCACTATTTTAATCCTGATAAAAAAAGGAGGGACAACAAATTATGTTTCCCGCTCGGACATTTTGGTTTTTCCAGGTTTCTCCAGTTTCCTCCCGAATCAAGACAACACATATAAACGCTGTCATCAGCGCCATGAACAGTAACACGTATAAGCTGTGTAGTTTGTTTAGTATTCAATGTTACAGAAATAAAATATATACCTTATTATGTCACCAGTATGTTACGACTATTCAGAGGCAGATCTTACCAAAACATTTGTTTGGGGTCGGCGTTTTCCTTCTAACGGACGACAGAATTAAAATAATAGTGATCTTCTGACATTTTCTTCAAATTATTTTACACAACTGTGTTCAAAAACACTTGTTTATTAACATAATGGATTGACGAATGCCATAGCACCTTAACAAATGACGATGTTTGTTGTCATAAAACTATAAAAAAAATACTGCACGAAAGTGTAACAAGGGTTAACAAGATTTTTGCTGTGCTCGGGGACGGATAAACCGATGTTCTAACATTTTGGGTTTATGTGGTTTTCCCTTCTTTAAATTTAAACTAATTTTGGCTCGCAGTGAAACGAAGAACTAAAAAGCACCTTACCCTAAGGACACTAACTACCAGACCCTCGGATGTTGGTCCTGATAATCGGACAGACAATCCCACGACAAGATAGATCCGGTCTAAAGACGTGCATATAAAACTGGTTAGGGAAATACATGTACTTAGTTTCAAATAAGATTTCAAATGTCGTGAAATTCTGCCATTTACGACTGTGACAATCCAATTCTGCAGATGAAAAGATGAAATAGTCTCAATGTCGTCTGCTGTGAAGTTTGTCGTCTGGCAATTTTGTTTATCCGCTCTTAACCCTTAACCCGCTACATATATATAATGGACTGTTCTTTTTTTGACTTAAGACCATTCCATTTATGTGACAAAGGGGTGTTTGGGAAAATGACAGATCAGCAGCCATACATTGTCGTGCTTAGTGGTTTAAGGGTTAATCCTGATGTGAACTGTAACCAGTTTTCGCGACCATGAGTGTTTGGTGTTGAAGTCTGCGGCTAATTTCATCTCAGAGATGCACATTATGTAGGAGATTCCACTTTTTGAAGATTCCAGCTTCAATCATCCGGCTAAAAGAAATAAAAAAAGATGTTTATAATTATGTGTAATGTTCTATCTACTTACCTGTGGTACTCTCTTTACCTCAACAAAACAGGATGCAAAACAAAAAATATCAGCTAATTATCAATAATTGCTTGCAAGTTATAGAAAAACTAATGAGATGCCACAAGTCAAACAACAGGTCAATGACATTAAAGATATACTGATCGATTTTGATAGCCAGATTAGCAATGGGAAGTATGTTGTAGGATGAGCGTAGGTGTTATACTTTGGGAAAATCTTGCAGAAACATTTTAATTTTAATTTTTGATTTACAACCCGCTGACTTCATTGTTTCTGAAAAGCAAATACAAATGAAATCAACTTTTCTTTTTATCTTTCCCGCCTGTGTGTCAGTTTGCTTGCACTATCAAATAAAAGTACAGTTTTCACTCCCAGATCAAACAGGCCGTCAATAGTATTTCGTCACTTTAGCATAATTTTCGACAAGGATCAACATCATGTCATACTGATCATTTTAGGAAAAGACGCATATCAATATCACTTATAATTTTCAAGAAGTAGTCGCTACAAACTTGTATTCTGAAAATCTATTTTTAGCCATGGCGGCCATCTTGAATTTCTGGCCGACCTGAAAATTTGCTAGGATCAATAAGACATCAAGAGCAACATTCCTGTGAAGTTTCATGAAAATCCGTCAAGTAGTAACAGAGGAGTAGTCGCTTCAAGTTTTCATTATATAACTCTATGTAAACAAAGATGGCCGCTGGCAGCCATGTTTAACGTTGAATCAAAATAATTTTCGACAAGGATCAACATCATGTCATACTGATCATTTTATACAAGGTAGATGTGTGTGAAGTTTTGCTAGGATCAATTAGACATCAAGAGCAACATTCGTGTGAAGTTCCATAAAAATCCGTGAAGTAGTTTCAGAGGAGTAGTCGCTACAAGTTTTCATTATATAACTCTATGTGAACAAAGATGGCCGCTGGCAGCCATGTTTAACGTTGAATCAAAATGATTTTCGACAAGGATCAACATCATGTCATACTGATCATTTTAGGAAAAGACGCATATCAATATCACTTACAGTTTTCAAGAAGTTAAGTCGCTACAAACTTGTTTTTTGAAAATTTATTTTTAGCCGTGGTTGCCATCTTGAATTTCCGGCCGACCTGAAATTTTGCTAGGATCAATTAGACAAAAAGAGCAACATTCCTGTGAAGTTTCATGAAATCTGTCAAGTAGTTTCAGAGGCGTAGTCGCCAAAGTTTTCATTATATAACAGCCATGTTTAACGTCGAATCAAAACGATTTTTGACAAGGACCAACATCATGTCATGCTGATCATTTTAGAAAAAGTCCCATATCAATATCACTTAGAGTTTTCAAGAAGTAGTCGCTACAAACTTGTTTTTTAAAAATCTATTTTTAGATTTGGTGGCCATCTTGGATTTCACATCAACATGAATTTTTGCTAGGATCAACTAAACTTCATGGGCAACATTTCTGTAAAGTTTCATGAAAATCCATTCAGTAGTTTCAGAAGAGTAGTCGCTACAAACAAAGTTTACGGACAGACGGATGGACGTCCGGACGGACGACGGAAACCACACCACGGCATAAGCTTTGCTGATCTCTGATCAGTAGAGCTAAAAATTAATCAAAATTGCTTTGTGCAGTTTAAAAAGGAGACAGTAGTCTAACTAATATAAGAAATACTAACTTTCCAGAGGGTTAAAGTAGCTATCCCGCCAACAACAGCCAAATTTTTCAACTTAATAATATGTACACCGTTTCTCATCCTACTGATGACAAAGTATATTTATATGGTTTTCACCAGCCAGGCCAAACCTCAAAACAGTTGCATTCAATTAAGAGTTACCAACTCATAATTCATTTTACACATATTCAGTCACGGCTATTTTAAGCACCCATGAAATAAACCTATACTTTAAATAGGCATGTATAAATTATTTTATGACCTGAACACCTGGATAAGGTTTGGATAAATGATTTTTGTAGTGTAATTTTGTCGTTATATGGCGAGTTAGTGCCTTTAACAGTGGGCAAGATAAAAACCTTGTGGTTAATTGGGCTTCTTTCTTGGTATTAACGATCTTCCAGTCCAACCCACTGAGTACTGATATGGCACAATATAAAGTCAGTGGAATATTTTATGAACCCTTATCTCCCTACATATATATAATGGACTGTTCTTTCTTTGAATTAAGACCATTCTATTTATGTGACAAAGGGGTGTTTTGGAGAAATGACTGATCAGCAGCCAGACATTGTAAAGCCTGATCAGCGAGTGACTCGCAGGCTGATCTGAGTTTACAATGGACACAAAGGCTATTATAGTCGTGCTTAGCGGGTTAAGGATTAAAGGGACACATGCCAATCGTGAAGTTTTTATCAATCATTGAAATTAAAATCTCAATTTATTAATTCGGTATCATTTTTGCTTTAAACCTAGCCTGCTTGCAAATAATTAAAAGTTTGACTTCTAAATTTTTCTTCGTTTGTCAACCATGTTTAAATATATTATTGGTGCATGGTGCAGAATAATCAACAGTTAGTAATAAGTAAAAACAATTTGCTGTATACTACTCTTATAATAAATATTAATGACTTAAGAAATGCAAGCAATGTCGAAAAACTAAGGAGACGCTGTGAGTTTTAACTAGAAGGGTGTTCCATGGAACATTGTGTTGCCTGCCAATTATGAGCTGGATAGGGTTTCAGGTTAAAGTTTCATGAAAAGGGGCATAACTCTGTCAAAATAAAAGTCAGAATTATTGGACATGTGTACTAACATTCCTTGCGGTAAGGTGTAGATGTGTGTGAAGTTTGATGAACAAATACTTTCCAAGTAATGGCCAAGGTTTAGGTTGCAGGTTAAAGTGTGACAGACGATGGACGACAACGGACGTCGACGATGGACAAAGTGATCCCTAAGTGTCTGCCATGCTACGATGGCTGCACAAAAACATCAAGATTGATCACAAGTTATCAATATCCCCCGGCTAGGGAAATACGTCTGAAAAGTGTTATTTAATGATCATAAGATTGGCATTATATTATATAAAACTTGACTTCCACAATAAGACAATTGTTTGGCTACCCGGTAAATTGAAAACAAAACAAGAAATGTCACAGAAAACTTCAAAGTGACAAATGCACACAAACTCATTTCATCTTTAGTCTCCAAGCATGACCTTGACCTTTGAGGTACCGACCGGATTCATGCACGAGACATACCTTCTCATTGTGGTGAACATTTGTGTGAAGTCCCACGGAAATCTCCAGTATTTTCAAAGTTACGGCTGAGACTTGTTTCGGACGGAAGGACAAAAGGGAAAATGGACAGTGCGATTACTATATGCCTCCTCCCTTCGGGGCATAAAAATAAATCAAGAATGCCATCTGTCCCTTTAAGATATATATTTGTTTACTTCCCATAAAATGTGCACTCAGTCTGTTAGATCAGACTTAAATGTTTCCCTTTCTCTGAGACAGAATAACAACTTGTTTTTATGATACTCCGGAATGAAACAAACAACAACTTACCGGCACATAATTAGACAGTAGTTATAAAACATTCCTGTTTTCTGCTTAATTAGACTTTGTTCTAAAGTAAACAACTCTGTGATGTAGGGACATCAAAGTAACAACGTCAGGGTGAATATCGTAATGGACAATGTTGCCATAAGCCTATAAATGACAGCGATACTTTGATAATCCCAGTCGATATGTCACTGCAAATTGTATAATTTTTGATAATGACATTTTAGATTCTGCCTGCAAGAAGGGGTGATAGGGCAATGATATTCATTTTGATATGAAAAGCGAAGGAGAACAAAATAGCCTCAGGAGAGAATTTTGTTATTTTTCGAAGTAAAAAAAAACACTCATTTTTTTTGTTGTAAAATGTATCATTATTTGCTCTCAGATCATTTAAGGAGGATATCTATGGCAAAAATTTTGATAGACCAATTTTATAAAGGCAATGCTTTTATATGTAATTATATAGGACTTAAGAGTCTGATATTTTTATCTGAATTTTTTTATCTAAAAATACCAATTTTGTATGTGTTGCTTTGATCTCAATAATAAGTGGCCGTCTTAGACCAGTCCCCACCTCGGCCATTCAGATGTTGGCAAGAATAATACTGAGATCTAAAACATTAGTGGCCACATTCTTAGTGCGTGGCTCTAGCCACATCCACATATAGATCTAAAACATTAGTGGCCACATTCTTATTGCGTGGCTCTAGCCACATCCACATATAGATCTAAAACATTAGTGGCCACATTCTTAGTGTGTGTCTCTAGCCACATCCACATATAGATCTAAAACATTAGTGGCCACATTCTTAGTGTGTGTCTCTAGCCACACCCACATAAACATTAGTGGCCACATTATTAGTGTGTGTCTCTAGCCACACCCACATCAACATTAGTGGCCATATTCTTAGTGTGTGTCTCTAGCCACATCCACATATAGATCTAAAACATTAGTGGCCACATTCTTAGTGTGTGTCTCTAGCCACACCCACATAAACATTAGTGGCCACATTATTAGTGTGTGTCTCTAGCCACACCCACATAAACATTAGTGGCCACATTCTTAGTGCGTGTCTCTAGCCACACCCACATAAACATTAGTGGCCACATTCTTAGTGCCTGTCTCTAGCCACACCCACATAAACATTAGTGGCCACATTCTTAGTGTGTGTCTCTAGCCACACCCACATAAACATTAGTGGCCACATTCTTAGTGCGTGTCTTTAGCCACACCCACATAAACATTAGTGGCCACATTCTTAGTGTGTGTCTCTAGCCACACCCACATAAACATTAGTGGCCACATTCTTAGTGTGTGTCTCTAGCCACACCCACATAAACATTAGTGGCCACATTCTTAGTGCGTGTCTCTAGCCACACCCACATAAACATTACTGGCCACATTCTTAGTGTGTGTCTTTAGCCACACCCACATAAACATTAGTGGCCACGTTCTTAGTGTGTGTCTCTAGCCACACCCACATATAGATCTAAAACATTAGTGGCCACATTCTTAGTGTGTGTCTCTAGCCACACCCACATTAACATTAGAGGTCACATTCTTAGTGTGTGTCTCTAGCCACATCCACATAAACATTAGTGGCCACATTCTTAGTGTGTGTCTCTAGCCACACCCACATAAACATTAGTGGCCACATTCTTTGTGTGTGTCTCTAGCCACACCCACATAAACATTAGTGGCCACATTCTTAGTGTGTGTCTCTAGCCACACCAACATACACTGGGAAGTACGTTCTGGCCAGGGCGTCAGGAGTACTAGTCTGGACAAAGTTTGTGCAGTAGGCGCAATAATTCCCCCAAAAATCAATCGACCAGAACAAGATGACAATATGCGCAACTAGGCATAGTACTGATCATCTCTATCAAGTTTGGTTGAAATCTGGCAAGAGGTTCAGGAGAACTATTCCAGACAAAGTTTTTTTATTAAAACATTTGGAAGGCAATAACTCTGCCAAAAAATAACTGATCAGCCCTATTAAGTTTCGGGGAAATCCGGCCAGAGCTTCAGGAGAACTATTCCGGACAAGAGTATTTAAACCTTTCATAGGCCATAACTCCACCAAAATTCATTTGATCGGAACATGAAGATATGTACAAGTTGCAACTACTTCATACTGATAATCCCTATTGTTTCGTTGAAGTCTGGCCAGGGTTCAGGAGAATTAGTCTGGACAAAGTTTGTGTATAAAATCTTTGGCAGGCCATAACTCCAACAAAAATTCGAACGGAACACAATGACAATATGCACAATTAGACCTGTACTGATCATCCCCGCCAAGTTTTCGTTGAAATCCGGCAAGAGGTTCAGGAGAACTAATCTGGACAAAGTTTGTGATATACAGACAGACAGCACAAAAAATATATATCTCCCCTCCATTTCATGGGGGAAGATATTTATACTAGAAAATCTGTCCATTGGACACAGATGACCCACTTTAGCATTTTCAGTCACATAAAAATGGACTTAACGAAAAAATTAAATGTACTTTTTTTTCCCCTGTATGTATGTATGGACAGACAGCCGGACGGATGGAAGGATAGACTGACAAGGGTAACACTGAATGTCTGCTCCACTTTTGTGGCGGGCATAAAATCATTACCACAACATCATACATATACATGTAACAAGACACACTCACACTAAACAACAACTGCACAATATCGCTAGGTCGTTACAACATCTATTTGACCTCTGGGATCAGCTCTGTCGAATTTGTGGAAAATCAAAAACAATTTACTTAATAAGTTAATATTAAATACACAAGCTGAAATTTGCATTTTTCAATAATAAAGGGCACTAACTCAGTAAGGCATGTGTCAATTATCCTCATTGTCAATCTTGTTAAAGATGTTATTTATATAAAACCTCACACTAAATTTGGTAAAAAATGGAATCCATTTGATATAAAGGTTTTTGTGTACTAAATTTGGTAAAAAAACGGAATCCATTTGACATAAAGGATTTTGTGTACTAAATTTGGTAAAAAAACGGAATCCATTTGATATAAAGGTTATTGTGTACTGACGCTGAAATTTGCCTTTTTTCAATAATCAAGGCAAGTGATTCAGTAAGTGTTAATTTCACTCATTATTGAATTTTTCAGAGAATTACTGGTATAAGGCTTCACACCAAATTTGGTGAAAATCTTTAACGGTTTACTAAAATTAATGTGCACCCATGAAATTCCCATTATCGCTGGATCAGGACAGAAAAACATCCAAGGAAAGGTCCATAATTCTTGCTTAAATTAGTGAACGTAACCTAATGAGGTCTTGATTCTGTATGTTGATATATTCTATCCTCATGCCAAAAAATAATGAAATGTATCCAACCATACTTGTTAAATTGAAAAAAAATTGGGACGAGACACGGAGGGACAAAGCGATTCCTATATAGCCGCTACTAAACCATATTTGGGGCTGGTACAAAATCATACACATAACAAGACACTCACACTGTACAAAAACTACACAACATCATGGGTCATTACAACATCTATTTGACCTCTGGGATCAGCTCGGCGGACAGTGTGTGCCACGTCTCGTACATCTGGTCGGGATACTTGAGTGCGTCAAACCAGTGTTTCAACCTCTCACCCTTGCAGTTGATTCCCAGCTGTACACCACCTGTAATGTTAGTAATAGACGGGTAATTGTAGTCATTTTGTTTTCTTTATTTTTTTTCTTGGATTTACTATAGGGTTATATTTAATATAGGGTTAACTATTTACTATAGGGTTAACTATTTACTATAGGGTTAACTATCTATAGGGTTAACTATTTACTATAGGGTTAACTATTTACTATAGGGTTAACTATTTACTACAGGGTTAACTGCACTGAATTTTGCGACGGTATATCAGTCTTTAACCCTTTCGGCGCCACAGGCAACTCTAGTCAACATCTCGGCCACAAGCGACTCTAGTCGACATCTCGGCCACAGGCGACTCTAGTCGACATCTCGGCCACAATCGACTCTAGTCCACATCTCGGCCACAGGCGACTCTAGTCGACATCTCGGCAGAGCGCCATAGGCGACTGCAGTCGACATCATATAGTGTGGTTGGAACACAATTATTTTAATAGTGTAAATATATGGGTATATATTTAGAACTGCAATGTGCCAAAGTGACTTAGACATGTGTAGAATTGATATTAATGAACTTCAACTTAAATAAGTACACATCATCTTTATCTTATATTGATAAGACTGACTTTAATAAGAACATTGATTGAATTGAATTGGATTTTATAGTCGCACCAACAGCTAAGGTCATATGACGACTTTCCAGCTTCCATTGGTGGAGGAAGACCCCAGGTGCCCCTCCGGGCAATTTTCGTGCACGGGCGGGCGCCTGGGTAGAACCACCGACGTTCCGCAAGCCAGCTGGATAGCTTCCTTACATAAAGATTCCTAGGCCCCTGAGGGATCCCAACCTACAGTGGTGAGGGGCTTAATAAGAACATAAAATCAATTTTGGAAAAAAAATGTAATTACATAACATTTGGTGACACCTGACAAGTAGAATAATTATTTGTTGTACTTTTAATTTAACATTACAATATTATAAAAATCTATTATCACTGAAAATTTCAAGTTCATATCTTTATTCTTTCTCAAGTTATAGACATTTCAACAACCACACTATTTAATTTTAGAAATTACCATAATTAATTTGGCACTGGGAGAAAATTCTAAAAATGTATTTGGCGCCGAAAGAGTTAATGGTCGCCAATTTTGTTTAACGGTGACGCGTGTACACCATCGCAAAAGTCTATATACCATTGCAAAAGTCAACATTTCAACACTGGTTAACCTTCAGTGCATTATTTAATCTGCACTGAAGATAGAAACATTCAGCATACAATCAAAGTAAGCATCACTCAAGATATGACAGTGTATCTTGGCTCTGACTGATTTATGTAATTTAAATTACACATGTAGATACAAGTTTAAAGAACATGCTTTGAAACTTCTGATTCATACCACAGACCTATTAATAAATAGCAGATACGAAACTGTGAAATGTATATAAATTTCAAGTGACACAGTCATTTGCAAAAATTGCTTGCCTTCAAACACACATACCATGAAGAGTTTTCTGCATAAATGGTTCATTTGTGTCAAAACCCATCACAAATTTATTTCTCTTTCTAATGATGGTATTTTCCTTAATTTAACATTTTAAGCAAAAAAGGAGTTTGAAGTAAAGTTTCACCACGTCAATTGCTGGTTTTTAAGAGAAAAACCAAAAATGATGAAATGTTTATCTTTAAACAGCTTTTTATAAAAATTGATAAGAAAATCCTTAACTCCCTAATACGAGTTAAAATGCTCCCTACTTACCAATAAAGTCATTCTTTCCAAGGTCTTTATCCCAGACTGTTATTTCTAGTGTCTTCTTGGCAAGTTCATTCAGTTTGATTTGGTAAGTAAACTCCTGAAAATCAACCAAACATTCATACACTAAATAAACAGAGCATCAACGTATGTAACTATTCAGACTTAACATCAAAGGGAAATAACTCCTATAAAGCTAAAACCTTTGTAGCTGGAAGAGTACGGTAACATAAAAGTAACTTAAAGAAACTAACTTGCTGTAAAGATGGCAAAATTACAATCAACAAATGTTATTAAAACTCTGTCCAGATGTTCAGGTCAAATAATAATGGATATGACTTTATGTGCTGATTAAAAGTATAGATTAATTCATTATTAAAACAAGAGGTCAATGACCTTGAAGCTCTACTGATAGGTTTTGATAGCTAGATCAGCATTCATGTGAAGTTTTATGAAAATCTGTCAAGTAGTTTCAGAGGAGTAGTCGCTACAAGTTTTTACTATATAACTCTGTGTAAACAAAGATAGACGCTGGCAGCAATGTTTAATGTTGAATCAAAATAATTTTCAACAAGGACCAACATCATGTCATGCTGATCATTTTAGAAAAAGTCCCATATCAATATCACTTATAGTTGACAAGAAGTAGTCGCTACAAACTTGTTTTTAAAAAAAAAAAAAAAATCCATGGTGGCCATCTTGAATGTCCTGCTGACCAGAAATTTTGCTAGGATCAACTAGACATCAAGAGCTACATTCCGGTGAAGTTTCATGAAAATCCGTTAAGTAGTTTCAAAGGAGTAATCGCTTCAAGTTTTTACTACATAACTCTATGTAAACAAAGATGGCCACTGGCCGCCATGTTTAATGTCGAATCAAAATGATTTTCGACAAGGACCAACACCATATCATGTTGATCATTTTAGAAAAAGTCCCATATCAATATCACTTACAGTTTTCAAGAAGTAGTCGCTACAAACTTGTTTTTTAAAATCTGTTTTTAGCTGTGGCGGCCATCTTGAATTTCCGGCCGACCTGACATTTTTGCAAGGATCAACTAGACATCAAGTGCAACATTCCCTTGAAGTTTCGTGAAAATCCGTCAAGTAGTTTCAGAGGAATAGTCGCCACAAGTTTTACCTACATAACTATTTTTAAACAAAGATGGCCAACTACATGTCGTGCCAGTCATTTTGGTAAAGGTTCCCAATCAATATCACTTATGGTTTATGAGAAGTAGTCGCCACAAAATCAAATTTTTAAAATCTATTTTTAGCTGTGGTGGCCATCTTGAATTTCCGGAAGACCTGAATTTTGCTAGGATCAACTAGACATCAAGGGCAACATTCCTGTGAGGTTTCATGAAAATCTGTCAAGTAGTTTCAGAGGAGTAGTCGCCACAAAAAAAAAGTTTACGGACGGACATACGCCGCACCACGGCATTAGCTCTGCTGATCTTTGATCAGTAGAATCAGTAGAGCTAAAAACATCTTTGATTAAATATGCATAAAATGAATATCAAAAAAATTGACAAACCAGTTTTGGGGTTTGGCCTGGCTGGTTAAAGCCGTTTATATTGTGTCTAGAGTTTGGATTCTCAAAATATGTAACTTATATTATATATACACTGTCGTCAGCAGGTTTAGAAATGGTGTACATATGTTGAAATGGCGAGATAGGGACTTTAAGAACCCGTTGCATTAATTTTAGTATTGAGAGTATCCTAGCGTAAATTTAATCATCTTGAATTGCTTTTAAGTCCATAAATATTTATAAGTCAATAAAGAGTCGCTGCAGGATTGTGAGAGATAACTGTATAATCAATGAAGAGTCGCTGCAGGAGAGATAACTGTATAATCAATGAAGAGTCGCTGCAGGATTGCAAGAGATAACTGTATAAGTCAATGAAGAGTCGCTGCAGGATTGCGAGAGATAACTGTATAAGTCAATGAAGAGTCGCTGCAGGATTGTGAGAGATAACTGTATAAGTCAATGAAGAGTCACTGCAGGATTGCGAGAGATAACTGTATAAGGCAATGAAGAGTCGCTGCAGGATTGTGAGAGATAACTGTATAATCAATGAAGAGTCGCTGCAGGATTGTGAGAGATAACTGTATAATCAATGAAGAGTCGCTGCAGGATTGTGAGAGATAACTGTATAATCAATGAAGAGTCGCTGCAGGATTGCGAGAGATAACTGTATAATCAATGAAGAGTCGCTGCAGGATTGCGAGAGATAACTGTATAATCAATGAAGAGTCGCTGCAGGCTTGCGAGAGATAACTGTATAATCCATGAAGAGTCGCTGCAGGATTGTGAGAGATAACTGTATAATCAATGAAGAGTCGCTGCAGGATTGTGAGAGATAACTGTATAATCAATGAAGAGTCGCTGCAGGATTGTGAGAGATAACTGTATAATCCTGCATAAGTTTTCTGCAAAATTACGAGTGAAAAACTCGAAAGTTTTCAGGCCTGATTAAACTGTTTTGTATTGCTTTTAAATTCATAAATATTTACAAGTAAATTAATGCAGAGACAATTCCCAGAGAGGCTTAAGACAGGAAATGGACAAATCCTTGATTAACTTTCTCTTTCTCTCAACTGACTCAGAAACTGAATGCGACGTTAGAAACAAATGTCATATTGCAGAATAAAACATTTCCAAGTATCAATTAAATTTCACAGGGCTGATTGCTCAATGTCAACTGAAATGAATTGGATTTTATAGTCGCACCCACAGCTAAGGTCATTTAGCGTCTTTGCAGCTTCCATTGGTGGAGGAAGACCCCAGGTGCCCCTCCGGGCAATTTCCGAGCAAGGGCGGGCACCTGGGTAGAACCATTCTACATTCTACAAGCCAGCTGGATAGCTTTCTCACATACAAATTCCTGGCCCCGAGAGGGCTCTAACCCACAGTGGTGAGCGGCAAGTGATTTCAAGTCAGAGATTATAACCACTCGGCCATGAACTGGCCACGGATGCCCCTGCTCAAGACCAACAAGCAGTTATCTGGTCATAATGAGAACCAGAATCAGCAGATCACGTAAGGCAAGAATTGAACATTGTTATTTGACTAATCATCCCATTATCAGGGGTGTAGCTAGATCTTTTTTGATGTGCAGGCCCGACAATTTCTAGTGAGGTCCGGAAAACTTTTGAAAACGTAGGACGTCTCTGGCACGTTTAAGCGTATATTTGGATATAAATTTAAGCAAAATCGCACTTCAAAATCCAACAAATTCATACACTATTATTTCATTGTTATATTTTTCATCCATGCAAGTGAAAATTATGTGCAGGCCCGGGCCTTTTAGCCTAATAGCTAGCTAAGCTACTGATTATTAGGTTATTTAGAACCACTCCCAGGGAAACAGCAGGGATACAAAGGTATCTGTGGTCACCCTTGCTATGACATGGATTTTTTTTATACACAAGAGGTACGAATGCTGGATTGCGAATTCAACATTTTAAATGAAATTATAAGTAAAAAGGGGGGATAATTCAGGTAAAATAGATGACAGAGTAAATTAATTTGTTATGGTTTTTGTCATATAACATTGTGTAATGGTAATGAACACATGTGCCAAGTTTCAAAGTTTTGGACATTTCGTTTTTGAGAGATGAGGATAAACAAAAACTTTAACCAACATCAAAACGCGTAGATGGACGGATGGACAGGCGGAAATCACCAAACCACAGGCCTGGATTTGCTACACAATCCGGATAAAAATATAATAGACTCCCACCCAGTACACCGGACTGCTAGGATTATCGTCCAAATCTGACCGACAAGCAGCTGGAGTGAAATGACTTGTCAATGATCAAAGTCACTGTGAATTAAGCAAAGTATCCAAACAACTTAAAAACATTGTCAAAAGACATCGTTTTGCTAAGACAATATCATTAAGAATTGATTTTCACTTTGTGCTTTATCATTTTAAACACCAGTAGTAAATGGAAAATTCCATTGGATACAATTCTTGAAGTAGCTCCACCTCCTGACAAAATGCCAATTATAATATTTCAATCATGTATCAATGGTTATAAAGCTACATAGCTACCTCGTGGAACTCGGGATTCAACGTCTTTTTTTTCACCGCCGTCTTGAACTTTGATTTTTTATTAATATCTGGCTTCAAATACCTGAAATATACATGAGTATGTGGATGCTAGTGTTGACAGTTCCGTATAATCAAGGAATTGCTTTCAGTTCTTGCTAGAATTATCATACCTGTCAACTCTCATACACACGCATTTTTTGTGTCAAATCACACACTCTACTACTTTGACCTAAATGTTTTTGTTTGCGATATTTTTAATAAAATTTAGAAAGGACAAGGTATAAGAGAGCATTAATTTTGGCCCCATAATATTCAAAATGCAAAAATAAATAGTTTACTATAATTTATTGTGCGTGTTAAAGTAAACTGATTATATTCTATCTTCAATATATATTTTTAATTGTTTTATTTATCTAGAAGGCTTAACTTGGGTCTCAGAAATTAGTATTTTTGGTACTTTTGTCATATTTTGCAGATTTTGGGCATTTCTGGGAATTTCTGGGCAAGTTTTTGATTCTAAAAATATAGAGTGCACCCCGAGCACACGCAGATTTTAGGCTGATAATGAGCCTCTATTATATACTTGTTACAACAAAATACCAGCTGCGCTCGAGGGTGCGAAGAAAGGGCCTTGTTTTTGAGTCTCTTTAAGTCATTAAGAGCTTTCAAAATTACTTTTAATAAGTTTTAATAACGATTTGGTCCAATTTTAGCTATAATAAATATTCAAACTTAGTAATTTAAACACTTCAATATTGGGGGCCAATTGTGCTCCTTATCATATCTAGTCCTTTCAGTATATTTTCATATTTTACAGTAAAACTAGATAAAATTTAGCATGGATTAACCAGGAAAATTCCGTATCACTTTGTATAGTGTGTGACTTAAATGAGTTCATTTAAAATATATGCCCAAATGACCAGTATTACGAGTATAACTATATGCCAAAATTCATACAATCTCATTAAAATCAAATCCTAATTACGCTTTGATACGAGAACTCTCCGCTATAGGATCGACCTTCCATTTAATCAATATTCATGAGAAGATTAACTAAATTCAACCCATGAAAATGAATTTCATATACCCCTGTCTTCAGATACTATTCGAGTGAACTAAACAAACGAAAATCCACACAAAACACATATATCCGAAAAAAGATAAAGTCGCCATGTGTTAATGCTGTGGATTGCATGATAAATTTAAAGAAATGCACTAAATGGTATGTTTTACAGCAAGAATACGAAGAGAATAATTGGCGCAGCAGTCATGTTTTTTGAAAACATTCGGAACGTTATGCTACCAACCTTATTACAACATTAGGTTTTCCATATAGTACGTATTAATACAGTTGGCCCACTAGCACAGTTGGTAGCGAGGTAGGCTATTGCGAAGTTCTTTATTACCCGCAAGTGTAATTTTAGTGTGGGTTATGAGTTCATCCCTACAAAGCGGTAATCCTTTTTTTTTTGTACCACTATTGAATTCTGTCAAACAATCTTGGTTTAATTCAGCAAATATTCAAAAATGGTTGATGTGTTATGTTTGTCAGCGCAATTTTGTTTTGTTTTATAAGCTGAAAGTCACAGACATTGTCTCTTTCAATACCGAACGTAGACTGCTCCACAGCATTTGACTGAAATGTGACATGCGCAGTGAAGCAGTCTATAACAAACAATTTTGTAGGCTGAAACCTGACTAATCGTAAGGTCAATCTGACGTGACCTCCAATGCAGTGTTGTCAGATCCTTAGTAGCGTAGAGTATCATAGCATGATAAAGGGTATAAAATTCAACCAAAAAACACCTCGGGCTTCACCCCAATAACCCCGTAATCAAGGGTCAACTGCCCCTTGGACCCCATCTTACTCTTGACTTCCATTGGGCCTTGACAGCTATGAATTATAAAGATGACTGTCATAATATTACTTTAAATCTCCATCAAAAATAAATGACACCAACATTAGTTCATCTTTTTAGTGTAAATGACACCAACATTAGTTCATCCTTTTAGTGTAAATGACACCAACATTAGTTCATCCTTTAGGTGTAAATGACACATACATTAGTTCATCCTTTTAGTGTTTGTGACTATTGAACATTCAAAACCTAAGAGATCCCTTTTGTGTGATGGGTGACCGATGTAAACTTGTATCAAATTTCTATGTTTTACAAACAACAGAATGAGTTAAAGGTACATTGGACAGTTTACGTTAATTCGTTTTAACAAAACTAGACGTTTCATATAACTTACACTCCTGGAGAATCTATACATTTCGAAAACAGGCTAGTGCATAATTATATAGTACGAAATGTTAGATCAATGAAATTTATAAACAAACTTTGATGGTGTTTACTGTCTGTGGATTATCAAAGAACTCCGACAATTTCAAACATAAAGAGTAAGCTTGGAATTAATAAAGTTATACCCGATACTCATTCTTATCTTTTCAGTTTCGTAAATTGTGTTATTTGTATGTAGTTATTCCATTTCATTGTCATAATGCTCGGTGGTGTGGGAGTATCAGGTATGCTTGGTGGTGTGGGAGTATCGGGTATGCTCGGTGGTGTGGGAGCATCGGGTATGCTCGGTTGTGTGGGAGAATCGGGTATGCTCGGTGGTGTGGGAGCATCGGGTATGCTCGGTGGTGTGGGAGCATCAGGTATGCTCGGTGGTGTGGGAGCATCAGGTATGCTCGGTGGTGTGGGAGTATCAGGTATGCTCGGTGGTGTGGGAGCATCAGGTATGCTCGGCGGTATGGGAGCATCAGGTATGCTCGGTGGTGTGGGAGTATCAGCTATTCGGCTGTTGGACAGACATCGATCCTAAATGCTTCATGTGGTTAATTGTAACCATTACGTGGTCCAAGTATTAACTTTCATACCCCATCCAACCCCTTCTCCAAGAAGCGAAAATAGGGTTGGTTGGGGTATGAAATAAAACCTTAATTTCGGATTAAAACATTTAAAAAAGGTTATCACATTTCTTTGTAAAAAAAGGTTTTTAAACGTATTTTATTGTCGAAATATCCGTTATAAAATTCTGCTAGTATAAGCTTTCCCATGGAATTAAGGCGGGACCACGTAATGATTCATACATGATCGTAATTAACAATTGTTGATGAACTGATGAACTTACAGCTTCACATATGGATCAGAATACCCATTAGAATCCATGGCGGCGAGGCCGGCACATCGGACAATACCGACGATGAGGGCCTGTTTGGAGGTGGAATAACGTAGGGAGAGTAGCAGTTTACCTCGGTCACTGTTCAGCAGGTCATCATCCTTCTCCATCTGGAAATATTACCCAGAATGCAAGTATTACCCAGAATGCAATGGTTACCCAGAGTGCAACTATTACCCAGAATGCAAGTATTACTATGCATTAATTAACCCAGAATGCAATTATTACCCAGAATGCAATTATTAACCCAGAATACAATTATTACACAGAATGCAATTACACAGAATACAATTATTACACGAAAAGCAATTGTTACCCAGAATGCAATTATTACCCGCAAAGCAATGATTACTCAGAATGCAATTTTACCCAGAATGCATTTATAACCTGGAAAGCAATTATTACACGGAATGCAATTATTACCCAGAATGGAACTATTACCCAGAATGCAACTATTGCCCATAATGCAACTATTACCCAGTCTAAAACTATAACCCAGAAAGCAATTATTACCCACAATGCAACTATTACCCAGAATACAACTATTACCCAGAATGCAACTATTACCCAGTATAAAACTATAACCCAGAAAGCAATTATTACCCACAATGCAATTACCAAGAATGCAATTATTACCCGGAATGCAATTTTGACTCAGAATGCAACTATTAACTAGAATTTAATTATTACCCAGAATGCAATAATTACAATTAAATATAACAGATGAAAAATAAAAAATAAAAATTATCATGACTGTGAAATATTTTAATTTAAATAGAAAATTGTATGTCCGAGCCCTAGATCAATCCCACAGAAAGTTGGATATAAACCCTTAAGTACCGCAGTCAAGCTAGCCACAGTGCCCATATCCGTGAAACAAACAGAGAAAATGATATACATACAGGCAACTGATTGTCCAAGTACAAGTTGAATGCTTTACACTGATTGGGTTTGAGCTTCTGCAGCGGCACTCTCAACTCGCCAATAAAGTCGTACCCGAACGCGTCCTCGTCTAATACTGATAGTCTGTGTATAAGATAATAAAAATCATTACTGCATGCTGACTGGTCAATTCAAAACAGTTGTGTGTCATACTACTAGAAAAGAGCACTCCACGTTATAATCTCTGTTTGTTTGGTGTTTTACGTCATTTTTAACACGTGTAAAGTTATATGTGACGGTAAATTATTTTTTGTGGTGGAGGCTGACCACCCACTTTTCCTGGGTAGAACCAGTAATTTACACATCCCGCCATCCGTAAGAATCGACACTTCCTCACTTACAAGTCGAGCTCCCAGTGGGATTCGAACCCGCAGCGGTGAGAGGCGAAAGTTTACAACGCAACGCGACGTCGTAACATTCGGCCACAGAGACGCTATAATCTAGAATACTGTTGATGATTATGTTGTCTCGTACTATTATATTCTATATTTAACATAGTTTATCAAATACTCAATGCTGATTGGTTATTGGTTATTGTGGTGTTCTTAAAATTCCTATCAAGACATCGGACGTTACGTCATTCAGAACGTCAATTTAAACGATTTTAAACAGCAGAAAACATCCAATACAACAATTACTGTATTTTAAAGCAAAGTTACATTTAAACAACAAACTGAAATAGTCAAAAACAGGAAAAAAATGCATGTTTTCTCTGTTTGATGTTGAGAGATGGGCATACAATGTAAGTTGTGAGAATTTGTTTGAATTAAGTTCAATCTCTCGAAAATGGGTGTATTAATTACAGAGATATCCAAGTCAGATAAGAAATAAAATATTTCCAGCGGGTTTATATTGCATGAGATCTAAAACCTGGCATTTGAGACAACACATCGAAACCGCGGGCCTAACGCCCTTCGTATCAATGATCTTCAAATCCCGCCCACCAGGTATTGATGTGAGACAATATAAACCCGCTGGAAATATTTCATTTCTTAAATAATATCTGTTTTAAAATTCTGATTGTGCCTTCCAAATTTCTTTCCGTTCAGCTTAATAAGCATGGTATATGGTTTAAGAGTGACCATAACAGCTTGATAGTAGAAAATAGTCAAGAGGAGTTATAGCCCTTTATACATGAAATATGTGCTGGCAGATTTAGATGGTCGACAATGCTGTTATCAGCAGTTTTCTTGTTTGTATATCTGGAAATACTTTTAAGATAATTATAACAGACCAATCAACATAAATTATGCTAAAAGGACAACCTTTCTGACCGACCAACCAACCGGGCTGGCTGTGGCCTGTAAGCAGTATGCACAGGCAGACAGGTGGATGGGCTTGCGAGCAGGTGGGAAGGCAGGCAGGCAGACATTCTCTTTACAGAAATAACCAGCTACCCACACCCACCTTCAAAGGTTTGAGGCCACAGTCCCAAAAAGCGAACAAGTGGAATTTATACTGGCAAGACACCTACCTAACTGTCTTCTTAAGCATATCCTCTTCTGTGACTCCGTGGTATTTGAGTGTTTCATTCCACTGGGGGTTGAGCGTCTTGTGAATCGTCTTGGTCCTCAGCTTATTCGACTGCAGATAAAAATGAATTATATAGAGATTATTTAACTGCTGGAATCGATTATAGGAAATCCTTCATGAGATGGTAGACGTGTGGTTCTTTGAAAAAAAAACATGTCTACCATCGAGTGAAGGATTTCCCTATAATGGAACCCAGCAGTTAAATAATCTATTACATTTAAATCAGTTTATGTATATTTTAACCTAAATTATTCGTTATCGACGGATGACGTTTACGTCAGCAACACTTTTTTTACGTCATAGCTCAACGTCACAGTTAGTTATTTTTGTGTTCGGAGTTACTAATATTTAGCGATTACGAATATTCTTTCATTGAGAAATCCCACTCTTTCACCCACATAAATGTAATAAAATATATATATTCATAATGATAAACCTTACGTTAGCATCAAAGGAATCATATATCCAACTATCACAACAAGAATGTTATGCAGGATTTAATAAACAATGGTGTTCATATATAATACAATGAATATGTGCAAATACTTGAATCAAAAACGTTAGTTTTCCTACTGTTCTTAACAAAGTCAAACCAAAAATGTCACCTTTAAACCTGTTGTTTTAACCTGAGTTAGTGTTAATACAATTTTTCATAAAGTTAGGGTCCTTAGAACATGGATGTGGCCCCTGTTTTCTTGCATGCGAGGTAAGGATATCCAAATTTTACCCAGGTGTTGAAAAATCTGATCTTACATATGGGGGCAGATAAACTTCTGTGTCACAATAATAATGTTGATAACATCAATATTCAGGCCACGAAAATATCACTCGGTCGCTCACCATGATGAGCGCTTTTTGACACAGGAAGAGTAGAAATTCAGATAAATTCTTTAATTTATCAATTTGACCATTCAAATATTATGTAGGTCGAGTAACTCAGAAACAAATATTCCTGCCCTGACATTTGCATGACGTCATTGTGTACATAGACATACAGCAATGGTTCTGATAAAAACAGTTATATGCTAATGGGGAAAAAGAAACGCAACTCGGGAATTTCCGCTACATAATTTATATACTGCACACTTAATTCCACGTAATATTCCAGAGAAATTCCAAACAAGAGGTCGATGATCTTGAAGCTCTACTGATAGGTTTTGATAGCTAGATCAGTCATGGGAACCTTGTGAAGTTTTATAAAAATAGGACAAGCACTTTCAGAGAAGTACCTAGTCGCCACAAGTTTCTCCTAAACAAAGATGGCTGCTGGCACCCACGTTTGACATTGAATCAAAAGAATTTTGTTTAGGACCAATTACATGTCATGCCAGTCATTTTAGTCAAGGTTTCACATCAATACCATTTATATTTTTTAGAAGTAGTGGCCTCAAAGTTGTATTTTTAAAATCTATTGATAGCTATGGTGGCCATCTTGAATTACTGGCCGACCCGGTTTTTAGTTTGGACCAACTAGACAACAAGAGCACAATTCCTGTGAAGTTTCATGAAAATCTGTTTTTACTATATAACTCTATGTAAACAAAGGTGGCCGCTGGCAGCCATGTTTCATGTCGAATCAAAATAATTCTTAACAAGGACCAACAATATCACTTATAGTTTTAAAGAAGTAGTTGCTACACATTTGTTTTCTAAAAGTCTATTTTTAGCCGTGGTGGCCATCTTGAATTTCCAGTCGGCCGGAAATTTTGCTAGGAGCAACTAGACTTCAAGAGCAACATTTCTTTTAAGTTTCATGAAAAGGTAGTTTCTGGCGAGTAGTCACTACAAGTTTTTATTATATAACTCTATGTAAACAAATATAGCCGCTGGCAGCCATGTTTAATGTTGAATCAAAATGTTTTTTGACAAGGACCAACATCATGTCATGCTGATCATTTTAGAAAAAGTCCCATATCAATATCACTTACCTTACAGTTTTCAAGAAGTAGTCACTACAAACTTGTTTTTTAAAAATCTATTTTTAGCTGTAACGACCATCTTGAATTTCTGGCCAACCTGAAATTTTGCTAGGATCAACTAGACATCAAGTGCAACATTTCTGTGAAGGATCATGAAAGTTTGTCACATATTTTCAGAGGAGTAGTCGCTACAAGTTTTTACTATATAACTCTATGTAAACAAAGATGGCCGCTGCAGCCATCTTAAACATTGAATCAAAATGGTTTTCGTCAAGGACCAACACTATGTTATGCTGATCATTTTAGAAAAGTCACATATCAATATCACTTATAGTTTTCAATAAGTAGTTTCTGCAAACTTCTTTTTTAAAAATCTGTTTTGGTGGCCATCTTGGATTTCACATAAACGTGAATCTTTGCTAGGACCAACTAGACATCTTGGGCAACATTCCTGTACATTTTCATGACAATCCATCCAGTAGTTTCATAAGAGTAATCGCTACAAAAAAAGGTTTACGGACAGACGAACGATGGATGCCGCACCACGGCATAAGCTCGGCTGATCTTTGATCAGTAGAAGAGCTAAAAAGGGTTGCAGCTATTTAGAGAAAGGACAAAACTGGGCTGTTGTAGACTTTTTCATCACAGTACATTTTAACATGAAATTCATAATGTTGAAGTTCAGCTTTGAGAATTTGAGCCATTTCACTATTGTATTAAATATAAAGAGATTGCAAAATTCTACGAAACTTGGAAGGGATAATATTTTGTGTGCTATGTGTTGTTTTAGTCTTTTTCCCAAAATTCCTGATCTTCCCCGGATACCCATGAAAGATTTTATTGTTAGATCAGGAAAAACAGGATTTTAATTAGAAGTGGAATACTGGGGGAAAAAAGCATATTGAAAAATGGGAATAAAACCAACTGGCAAAGAAGGCTTTAATAGAGATTATCCGGGGAAAGTCCCAACATTTTGGAAAGAGGGGAACTCAGCCCCACTGTCCCCAGCCCCCACTTCCCCACCATATCGGACAGGTTTTCTAAAATCACGGCAATGCTTACCTTACTTGCTCCAGGCAGTAAATGTAGTTTGACATATGGATCTGACAAACCATTGGAATCCATGGCTTTAAGGCCCTAGAATAGAAGAAGAATTACTTGTGTTATATACGTCTACCATAATACCACATGCTTCATTACTTTGGAATTTTTAGCATGGTGTGTTTATAGGCTTGATTCATGTATGTTTTCATATTTCTGTAAATAGGTATGCAGTAAATTTAGCAGAACCATTCTGTTTAATATATATTTTTCACGTATTTTTCATTTTTCATTACTTACGTCGAACTTATTACAGTTTCGCTGCAGTTCCATCAGTAATTTTGAAGTTATGCTTCGGACAAAAATGAAATGGACAGAAGGATGGACGAACAGACGAACTGACAGACGGACAAAGCAGCGACGATATGCTCCGACGAAAATTCGAGGAGCATGACAACTGAACACTAAAGTATCCCTTTAATGTACAGACATTTCTACATACCTTTGCTTTGATTATTGAACACTGTAGTGTCCCTTTAATGTACAGACATTTCTACATACCTTTGCTTTGATTATTGAACACTGTAGTGTCCCTTTAATGTACAGACATTTCTACATACCTTTGCTTTGATTATTGAACACTGTAGTGTCCCTTTAATGTACAGACATTTCTACATACCTTTGCTTTGATTATTGAACACTGTAGTGTCCCTTTAATGTACAGACATTTCTACATACCTTTGCTTTGATTATTGAACACTGTAGTGTCCCTTTAATGTACAGACATTTCTACATACCTTTGCTTTGATTATTGAACACTGTAGTGTCCCTTTAATGTACAGACATTTCTACATACCTTTGCTTTGATTATTGAACATTGTAGTGTCTGTGAAGCTGGGGTGTATACCAAGTTAAACTCCAGGGACCCAAGATTACCTGAAAGCACAATAATCCAGCCTTCATTTCAGGAAATCTAAGGCAGTCATTTAATCATTACGTCTGCTTACAAGTCTAAGTATGGTAGATCAATTTAATATATGTTTGATTTTCAAATTTTGATGTTCCATTTCTATATAACACCATTTAAACGCCCAACAGGGGCATTGTATTTAAAAACTGGGGAGCGTTTATATATTTTTTTACTCACTTTCGTCCGACAGACGAGGCTAAAGGACGTCTCTAGCCTAATATTGAAGTCATCCGGGGTAGTGCTCAAACTCTTGAACTATTGGCAATCATTTTTATTATGTTAATCATACACATTATTTTAAAGTCCTTGTATTATTAGTTATTTGGAGTCTTGGCAGGGGACACCTGCTCACATTCCCTGCATGGAAATTGTATTCACCTGAGTCAACAGGCGAGGGGGAATATACTTGCCAGGCATGGAATGCGAGCCCATATCGGCTCATAATTATTCCCTGCATGGAAATTTTATTCACCCAAGACGACAGGCGAGGGGGAATATACATGCCAGGCAGGGAATGTGAGCACATGTCCCCTGTAAAGAATCAAAACAAGAGGTCAATGACCTTGAAGCTCTACTGATTGATTTTGATTTCAGGAAGTAGTCGCTACAGACTTGTTTTTTGAAAATCTATTTTTAACCGTGGCGGCCATCTTGAATTTCCGGCCGACCTGAAATTTTGCTAAGATCAATAAGACATTAAGAGCAACATTCCTGTGAAGTTTCATGAAAATCCGTCAGGTAGTTTCAAAGAAGTAGTCGCTACAAGTTTTCATTATATAACTCTATGTAAACAAAGCAGCCATGTTTAAGGTCAAATCAAAACGATTTTCGACAAGGACCAACATCATGTCATACTGATCATTTTAGAAAAAGTCCCATATCAATATCTCTTATTGTTTTGAAGAAGTAGTCGCTACAAACTTATTTATTTTAAATCTATTTTTAGCTGTGGCGGCCGTCTTGAATTTCCGGCCGACCTGATATTTTTCTAGGATCAACTAGACATCAAGAGCAACATTCCTGTGAAGTTTCATGAACATCCGTCAAGTAGTTTCAGAGGAGTAGTCGCTACAAGTTTTTACTATATAACTCTATGTAACCAAAGATGGCCACTGGCAGCCATGTTTAACGTCGAATCAAAATAATTTTCCACAAGGATCTACATCATGTCATGCTGATCATTTTAGAAAAAGTCCCATATCAATATCACTTATAGTTTTCAAGAAGTAGTCGCTACAAACTTATTTTTTAAAAATCTATTTTTAGCTGTGACGGCCATCTTGAATTTCCGGCCGACCTGAAATTTTGATAGGATCAATTAGACATCAAGAGCAATATTCCTGTAAAGTTTCATGACAATCCGCCAAGTTGTTTCAGAGGAGTAGTCGCTACAAGTTTTTACTATATAACTCTATGTAAACAAAGATGGCCGCTGGCAGCCATGTTTAACGTTGAATCAAAACGATTTTTGACTAGGATCAACATCATGTAATGCTGATTATTTTAGAAAAAGTCCCATATCAATATCACTTATAGTTTTCAAGAAGTAGTCGCTACAAACTTATTTTTTAAAAATCTATTTTTAGCTGTGACGGCCATCTTGAATTTCCGGCCGACCTGAAATTTTTCTAGGATCAATTAGACATCAAGAGCAACATTCCTGTAAAGTTTCATGACAATCCGCCAAGTAGTTTCAGAGGAGTAGTCGCTACAAGTTTTTACTATATAACTCTATGTAAACAAAGATGGCCGCTGGCAGCCATGTTTAACGTTGAATCAAAACGATTTTTGACTAGGATCAACATCATGTCATGCTGATCATTTTAGAAAAAGTCCCATATCAATATCACTTATAGTTTTCAAGAAGAAGTCGCTACAAACTTGTATTTTAAAACTCTATTTTTAGCTTTGGTGGCCATCTTGGATTTCACATCAACATGAATTTTTGCTAGGATCAACTAGACTTTATGGGCAACATTTCTGTAAAGTTTCATGAATATCCATCCAGTAGTTTCAGCTGTGAAGTCGCTACAAATAAAAGTTTACAGACAGACGGACAGACGGACAGACAGACGGACAGACGGACAGACGGACGACGGACGCCGCACCACGGCATAAGCTCTGCTGATCTCTGATCAGTAGAGCTAAAAACTAACCTTCAAATGACCTTCAAAGTATGGGTGCGACCTTAACAGTAGGGACTGGGTTCTAAGTTGCAACACATCATCTCAGGTTGGTCATTTGTGTATAGTTTTATTGGAATTCAATAACAGATTAAAAAGTTAAAGCCGAGACACAAAATGTTAAGCAATTACCTTCAATAACCTTCAAAGTATATGTGTGACCTTTACCTTGAAGGTACAGACCTGGCTCTTAGTTGCAACATATCATCTCACATTGATGAACACATAATATTAATGGAATCCAATGAGAAAAAAGTTCTAGTCTGGACAGGAAATTTTAAACAATGACGTATAAAGTACATAATTATGTGTGTCCTTCAACTTGAAGGCAGAGGCCTGGCTCTTAGTCGCGACACATCGCCTCATGGTGTTGAACAATTGTATATAATATTTCTGGAATCCAATGATAGATAAAGAAGATATAGCCTGGACACAAAATGTTAAGCTTATGACCTTCACAGTGTGTGTGACCTTGACCTTGATAGTAGGAATCTGAAGTTTAATCGCGACACATCAACTGATGGTGGTGAACATTTAAGTATAATAGTACTAGAATCCAGTGATAGATAAAACAGTTATAGCATGGACACGAATTTTGGCAGAACGGACAATTATGAGCAATACCCTCCGGTTACACCAGTAAGGGACTAAAAAGATGTATATCTATTACCCTTATACAGCCCCTTACAGAAGACAAATATATTAACCACATAAACATTTGCTGTAATAGAAACAAATGAAAATTTATATTTGACAATAAACACTAAATGCCCCAAATAGACATTTTTTCTCTAAAAACCTTTCATCAAAGTACACATCAAATTGAGTAATGTCTCGGATTTAGAGAAGTCAAATTGAATATCTCTTGGTTGCCAAGGGATTCGAATCTAAATTGTCTCCAGTTTATATCAGTTTATATCTAGCTATACTAAGGTTACACTTGGTGTAATAACTTCATTGATATACCACACTTTCTCTAATAAAAGCGCACTCTCCCTAACCCCCTACATATATATAATGGACTGTTCTATCTTTGAATTAAGACCATTCCATTTACGTGACAAAGGGGTGTTTTGGGGAAAATGAATGATCAGCAGTAGGACATTGTAAACCCTGACCAGCCTGCGAGTTACTCGCAGTCGGATCTGGGTTTACCATGGACGCAAAGGCTATTATAGTCGTGCTTAGCAGGTTAAAGGGGTAGATGCACTATTTCAAACGTATTGAAAATTTGCGAAGAAACACAAATGGAGGCGGCCATCTTTTATGTGACAAAGGGGTGTTTTGGAGATAATGAATGATCAGCAGCAGGACATTGTAAACCCTGACCAGAGTTAGGCTGATCTGGGTTTACAATGGACCCAAAAGGGTTAATAGAAGCCCATCCTCCGTTAAATACCAACCACCCACTTTTGTGGTCAATCTGTCAGTCCATACCAAGTTTTACATTCAAGTTTTTGATTACATACTTTTTATGTGATTACATCAGGGCCTAAAGTGGGGCATCTGTGTCCCATTGACACATTTACAAGTTGTTGGTTTTATTGCATAAACCTAAATTATATTCATCAGTAAATTTTAATTTGAATAACCTGGGGTTTCTTATAGATAACATTCTTTAAACACGAGCCTGTATCAGGGTGGCGAAAAAAACATGACCTTTTCATCGCTTTTACAGCAAACAAGAGGGCCAAGTGGGCCTGTAGACGCTCTACTGGTATGATATGATTCAAAAACATAAACATGATAGAGGCCAACCCAAGAAACATGTTTCCTATATATAACTCTATGTAAACTTTGGGTTATCGTGGTGGCCATTTTAAATATTTGACGACAACGAAAAACACAAACTTGATAGAGGCCAACAACAGGAACAAGTATATGATATTTAACTGGAATGGAATAAGTGGTAATATGTCGTTTGATAAATGTCTTTAAATTTGACCTAAGTTTAGCGATGGTGGCCATCATGGAAGATTGGAGGCCCCAAAAACACACATCTGAGTGGGACTAACCCAAAGATAATTGTGATTAAGTTTCATCAAAATCCTTCAAGCGGTTTCACAGAAGATGTCATGTTTTCCTATATAACTCTATGTGAACTTTGAGTCGCCGTGGCGGCCATTTTGATTATTCGATGATAAAGAAAAGACAAACTTGATAAAGGCCAACCCAAGGAACATGTATATGATATTTCAAAAGAATGGAATAAGTGGTTTCTGACAGGGGCGTACCTGGGCATACGCACTGACGCACGTGCATACAGGCTATTAAAGAAGCAAACAAACAAGAGCTGTCGGAGAACAGCGCAGCTCGACTATTACCCAAATTGTGATGGCCCATAAAATGTGCAATGAAGGCAGATCTAGGTTTGCATGTAAGCATGTATATATCTATAATTTTGGTTTGGGATTTGTTATAGCATTATGCATCTTATTACTTTGGGGCATGGGCTCCCTCCTCCCCCCTCTACCCCCGCCCCCACTCCCCTCCCACCCACACTTTTTTTTTTTTTTACATATTTCTGTGTTGTTTTAGTCAATTCTTACACATATATGTTGCAACCCTTCCCGCCCCCACCACCCACCCCCACCGCCTCTCAACCCATCACCCCCCCTCCACCCCCCTAACCCAGCCCCAGACTTTGATTTTTTTTTTTTTACATATTTCTGTGTTGCTTTTGTCAATTCTTACACATATATGTTGCAACCCGCCCCCCCCCCCCCCCCCCTCCCACCCCCCCAACCTCTCACCCCATCACCCCACCCTCTACGCCCCACACTTGAAATTTTTTCTTATGCCGTGGTGCGGCGTCCGTCTGTCCGTCCGTAAAATTTCTGGTCGCTACAAACTTGTATTTTGAAAATTTATTTATAGCCGTGGCAGCCATCTTGAATTTCCGGCCGACCTGAAATTTTGCTAGGATCAATTAGACATCAAGAGCAACATTCCTGTGAAGTTTCATGAAAATCCGTCAAGTAGTTTCAGAGGAGTAGTTGCTACAAGTTTTCATTATATAACTCTATGTAAACAAAGATGGCCACTGGCAGCCATGTTTAACGTCAAATCAAAACGATTTTTGACAAGGACCAACATCATGTCATGCTGATTATTTTAGAAAAAGTCCCATATCAATATCACTTAGAGTTTTCAAGAAGTAGTCGCTACAAACTTGTTTTTTAAAAACCTATTTTTAGATTTGGCGGCCATCTTGGATTTCACATCAACATGAATTTTTGCTAGGATCAACTAGACTTCATGGGCAACATTTCAGTGATCAAAACAAAGATCAAATTGAAACGTTTCCTGTTTTACTGGGCATAAATGTTAGTAGAGTCGAACCTGGTCAAGAGACAACCTTTATTAAGACACCACCTGCATTTAAAATACCACCTCCATGAATACAAATCATTCAGTGCTCAAAGAAAATTATTTTAAGAGACAGGCCCAGGGCTTGTTGCTTCTGAAAATGGACAGGCCCCGATTTGAAATGGACAGGCCCTGATTTGAAATGGACAGGCCCTGATTTAAAATGGAAAGGTCCAATATTTTTTTCTTATTGGAAATGTGTCTTTATTCACTTTTATAGCACACATTAATTTTGTTACGTATGTATTAATCAAGCTCAGAACCTCCTCTGACTATATTTTTCTTTTTGCTACCACTTAATGCTCCCTGGTCAGCGGACTTATTTACCATTTCGTTTAAAATATGTTAGAATAGAATATTACATAGTAATTTATAACCAATGCAAAGGAGAGTACTAGCACTTTTGCCAAACGATAATAATCAGAGCCGACTTGGTGAAACTGGAGCTAAACTTGGAGCCAAATTTGTAATCAGGTTTTATGAGACTATCAGAGCCTCCTCTGGCTATATCTTTTCTTTTTGTCACCACTTCCTCCAAGTAAAGAATTAGGAGCCTAGACTAGAATTCATTTAAAAGTAGGATTCCAGGAACTCCTTACACCTTAAATAATGAATAGAAATATACTTTATATCTGTATTTATACATATACAGTATATATATTTTTCTTTCCACCAACATGTATTTGTAAAGGACAGTTTTTCTTATTTGATTATGTAAAAAAAAAAAAAAAAAAAAATCCGAAATTATGTACCATCCGAACTACTATGACACCGCACTTTAACGGCCCGAACATTTCACAAACATTCAATCGAAATACCATCAATAACGATTTTTTTTCATGCATTAGTGTGTTTTTAATGACAAAAACGGTATTTCTTATCACAAAGGAAAGAAAACACAACCCTTATAGCAGAATAATGAGTTTTATGTCAACAATTGTCGACCTCAAAGTTGTGACAAACTGCCGACACGAAGCCAGGCAAAATATTCAAACTTCTTATTGTTTCAATGTGTGTATAACACATTTTAATTACTTTATTGCAAGTGTTTTCACAGTTCACAATACACATGGGAGTATTTTGTCTTGAGGAACTTGAGCTTGAGATCCAGTAAAACTGATTATTTTGGGGATTTTTTTTTTTTTTTAGACAGGCCCGACGGGCTCCTCGTCTGCAAAATGAGACAGGCCCGGAATGGATTTCGAGGAGCCCCGGGCGTCGGGCTATCCTATTTCTTGAGCACTGTAATCATGCTTTAAAAGACAACCTCTATTAAGAGACCACCTGGTCAAGAGACTGCCTCTTTTAGGAGACCACCTGGTCAAGAGACTGCTTCTATTAAGAAACCACCTGGTCAAGAGATTACCTCTTTTAAGAGACCACCTGGTCAAGAGACCAGATCTCTTAAGAGACCAGCTATATTAGGAAACCACTTGGTCAAGAGACGACCTCTTTTAAGAGACCACCTGCTCAAGAGACCAGCTCTATTAAGAAACAACCTGATCAAGAGACCAGTTCTATTAAGAGACCACCTGCACAAGAGACAACCTCTATTAAGAGACCAACTGGTCAAGAGACCACATCTATTAAGAAACCACCTGGTCAAGAGATGACCTCTTTTAAGAGACCACCTGGTCAAGAGACCAGATCTATTAGAGACCATCTATATTAAGAGACCACCTGGTCAAGAGACTGCCTCTATTAAGAAACCGTCTGGCCAAGAGACCAGTTCTATTAAGAGACCACCTGCTCAAGAGACATCTATTAAGAGACCATCTGGTCAAGAGACCACATCTATTAAGAAACCACCTGGTCAAGAGATGACCTCTATTAAGAGACCGCCTGGTCAAGAGACATGATCTTTTAAGAGACCATCTATATATATAAGAGACGACCTGGTCAAGAGACTGCCTCTATAAAGAAAACCACCTGGTCAAGAGATCAGTTCTATTAAGAGACCACATGGTCAAGAGACTGCCTCTATTAAGAAACCACCTGGTCAAGAGATCACATCTATTAAGAAATCACCTGGTCAAGAGATGACCTCTTTTAAGAGATCACCTGGTCAAGAGATCAGAGGGGGGCGGGTTGCAACATATATGTGTAAGAATTGACAAAAGCAACACAGAAATATGTAAAAAAAATATAAAAAAATCAAAGTCTGGGGCTGGGTTAGGGGGGTGGAGGGGGGGTGATGGGTTGAGAGGCGGTGGGGGTGGGTGGTGGGGGCGGGAAGGGTTGCAACATATATGTGTAAGAATTGACTAAAACAACACAGAAATATGTAAAAAAAAAAAAAAAAAAAGTGGGGGGGGGGAGTGGGAGGGGAGTGGGGGCGGGGGTAGAGGGGGGAGGAGGGAGCCCATGCCCCAAAGTAATAAGATGCATAATGCTATAACAAATCCCAAACCAAAATTATAGATATATACATGCTTACATGCAAACCTAGATCTGCCTTTATTGCACATTTTATGGGCCATCACAATTTGGGTTCCATGGGAGCCCAGAATTTGCAGAAGACAACATTACTTATCCAACCCTTTACAACATACTATAAGGAAACCAATTCCAAAATTTAATTCAGCTAGGACAAAAAATGTAAGAGATATAGACCTGTAAACACAGCTTACACGCAAAATTTGATGTGAAACAGGCATATTTTAAGGGCTATCAGAATTTGGGTTCCATGGGAGCCCAGGGGTTACAGGAAGCAAAATTCCTTAAGCAGCCCTTACGATAATGCTATAAGGAAGCTAATGGCCAAATTTTGTTGTGCTAGGGTAAGAATTGTAACAGATATAGACTTGTAAACACAGCTTACACGCAGAATTTGATGTGAAATGGGGCATATTTTATGGGCTATCATAATTTGGGTTCCATGGGAGCCCATGGGTTACAGGAACCAAAATGCTTATGCAGCCCTTAAGATAATGCTACAAGGAAGCCCATGAACAAATTTGGTTGTGGTAGGATAAGAAATGTAAGAGATATAGACTTGTAAACACAGCTTACACGCAAACCTTGATGTGGGACGCGGACGCCGAAACCAACGCCGACGCCGGGGTGATTACATAAGCTCTCTTATTCTTCGAATAGTCGAGCTAATAAAAAAGGCTAAAAATGCAATAAAAACTGAAGGTATAGTGGGGTTAGGCACATTAATTTTGTGAATCCAAAACTGGTGTGTATACCTAAATTAGCCCCAGGAACGCCCCTGTCTGAGGAGATGTCATTTGAAATTTCCTTAAATTTGACCTAGTTTTAGTCATTGTGGCCATCTTGGATGACTGGCAGCCGCAAAAAAAAAACATCTGAGAGGGACTATCCCAAAGATCATTGTGATTTAAGTTTCATCAAAATCCTTCAAGCGGTTTCAGAGAAGATGTCAATTTTAATGTTTTCCAAGATAACTCTATATGAACTTTGGGTCGCTGTGGCGGCCATTTCGATTATTCGACGATAACGAAAAACACAAACTTGATAGAGGCTAACCCAAGGAACATGTTTATGATATTTCACAAGAATGGAATAAGTGATTTCTGAGGAGATGTCGTTTGAAAATTCCTTAAATTTTACCTAGTTTTAGCCATGGCGGCCATCTTGGATGATTGGCGGCCATGAAAAACAAGATCTGAGAGGGGCCCTCACAAGTAACATTGTGATGAAGTTTCATCAAAATCCTTCAAGGGGTTTCAGAGGAGATGTCAATTTTATAAAATTTAAAATTGCTAACAGACGGACAGACAGACAGACAGACACAGACAAACAGACGAAAAGTGATCGCATAAGCTCGCCTGGCCTTTGGCCAGTAGAGCTTAAAATGTAAACAAAGCTCTTGATTCAGGTAGAGCTTTTCTTCATACTTTCTTAATAATACATAAATTTTGTTCAAACAAAGCACACATCCCCTCACACTCTTTCCTACCCCGCAAAGGGAAATTTGGTCTCTGAGCGTCCGTCTGTCTGTCCATTTGGTCTCTGAGCGTCTGTCTGTCCATTTGGTCTCTGAGCATCCATCTGTCTGTCCATTTGGTCTCTGAGCATCCGTCTTCTGTCCATTTGGCCTCTGAGCATCTGTCTGTCTGTCCATTTGGTCTCTGAGCATTATGTCTGTCTGTCCATCATTATTACATTGTCAAAAATGGCTTTTAAATGTATAATTATTTTGAGAGCAATAATTATTTACGCTGTTCTAGTGAATATTATATAAATACTTCAATAACGGTAGTTGTGTAATGTCTGCCAACGTACTTACTTTGTATTTATAAGTCAAAAGTTATAGCTAATGTAGCTTTAATGGCCCCGATATTGATCTTTACAATGAGAAAATATCAGAGGGCTATGTCTACTTACAAACTATTTATGTTTAACTAATGAATAGATAATAAATCTAGGAAATATAATATAAAATATATAATATCCTTTTATAGATCATTATTTATAAACTGTTGCTATGGTAACTGATTTAATTAGAAAGCAGCATGGTTGAGAAAATGATACATATTATCAGAAACTATCAGTTACAGGTCCTGATATCACATAGATTTACAACATATATTTTTACACCTCTGATATGTCAGTTCATCATATTTCCATAATCATGAAAATGTCAGTATCTTTTTTTCTATTTCTGATTGTCTATTTCTGTAGGTAGCCAGGCATGTTGGCAACAAATTGTTGACTTTTACCATTATTGGTTGAGAATATAATACTATACACAGGGCACGAAATGAATATTGTTCACTTTCAATATTAATATTCAACAAAGCATACAACTGAATTGGATTTTATAGTCGCACCAACAGCTAAGGTCATATGGCGACTTTCCAGCTTCCATTGGTGGACGAAGAACCCTGGTGCCCCTCCGGGCAATTTTCGTGGAAGTGTGGGCACCTGGGTAGAACCACCGACGTTCCGCAAGCCAGTTGGATAGCTTCCTCACATAAAGATTCCTAGGCCCATGACAGATCGAACCCACAGCGGTGAACCGGGCAAGTGATTTCAAGTCAGAGGCTCAGCCTTTAAGTAACCACTTGGCCACGGACGCCCCGCAAAGCACACGTCAAGAAGTATGTGTCAACGTGCAAGCTAGCATATAACACACCATTCATTCTATGAATTTCGCTTTCTTAAAACACAAGATTTTCCATTCTTTTAATATTTACATCACTGTGTATAAAAGCCTTTAATTACCGCCATTTTCACTATCAGGGGATGACGGAGGTCCTTCGTCGTCGCCAGCAGCATATTTGTTGAACGCTTCATCGATGTCAGCCTCATCCGGTTTGCGGGGGATTATGGTGTGGTTGTGGCGTGTCGGATGGAACGCCCCGTCCCGTGACTGCACTGACCCCTGGGACTGCATGGAGCCATGGCGACTGAAATCTGAGTAGTATAATCAACAACGGTTATAAACTACTGGACAATAAAACTACGTGCAAAAAATATTTAGGTCAAATAATTATATGTGTATTTCCGGTTTCTTGACCGACCTCGATTTTAGGGCCCGGCCCTAAATGTTTTATGCACCCTCCACCCCCAAAAATACCAAAAATCTCTTCTTTTTTTTCATTTGATGTTTTTTCTTCGTTTTTTCTTAAATAATTTTCTCTATCTGTTCTGTATCTGTTCTCTATCTGTTCTCTATCTGTTCTGTATCTAACCAAATCAACAAATGTATATTTTAGTTATGTTATTAAGTATTATTCGAGTGAAAAAAAACTAACAAAATATAAATGAAATATTTTTAGAAAATAAAATAATTATCGTAGCTACCCTGTTTATTTCTATTTGCAGCATGTAATAAGAATGACACAAATAATTTTATTTGGCCTCAGCAGTGATCAAAACAAAGATCAAATTGAAACGTTTCCTGTTTTACTGGGCATAAATGTTAGTAGAGTCGAACCTGGTCAAGAGACAACCTTTATTAAGACACCACCTGCATTTAAAATACCACCTCCATGAATACAAATCATGCTTTAAAAGACAACCTCTATTAAGAGACCACCTGGTCAAGAGACTGCCTCTTTTAGGAGACCACTTGGTCAAGAGACTGCTTCTATTAAGAAACCACCTGGTCAAGAGATTACCTCTTTTAAGAGACCACCTGGTCAAGAGACCAGATCTCTTAAGAGACCAGCTATATTAGGAAACCACTTGGTCAAGAGATGACCTCTTTTAAGAGACCACCTGCTCAAGAGACCAGATCTATTAAGAAACAACCTGATCAAGAGACCAGTTCTATTAAGAGACCACCTGCACAAGAGACAACCTCTATTAAGAGACCAACTGGTCAAGAGACCACATCTATTAAGAAACCACCTGGTCAAGAGATGACCTCTTTTAAGAGACCACCTGATCAAGAGACCAGATATATTAGAGACCATCTATATTAAGAGACCACCTGGTCAAGAGACTGCCTCTATTAAGAAACCGTCTGGCCAAGAGACCAGTTCTATTAAGAGACCACCTGCTCAAGAGACATCTATTAAGAGACCATCTGGTCAAGAGACCACATCTATTAAGAAACCACCTGGTCAAGAGATGACCTCTATTAAGAGACCGCCTGGTCAAGAGACATGATCTTTTAAGAGACCATATATATATATAAGAGACGACCTGGTCAAGAGACTGCCTCTATTAAGAAACCACCTGGTCAAGAGATCAGTTCTATTAAGAGACCACATGGTCAAGAGACTGCCTCTATTAAGAAACCACCTGGTCAAGAGATCACATCTATTAAGAAATCACCTGGTCAAGAGATGACCTCTTTTAAGAGATCACCTGGTCAAGAGATCAGATCTCTTAAGAAACCATAAATATTAAGAGACCACCTGGTCAAGAGACTGCCTCTATTAAGAAACCATCTGGTCAAGAGACAAGTTCTATTAAGAGACCATCTGGTCAAGAGACCAAATCTATTAAGAAACCACCTGGTCAAGAGATGACCTCTATTAAGAGACCACCTGGTCAAGAGACTGTCTCTATTTAGAGACCACCTGGTCAAGGGACCAGATCTCTTAAGAGACCATCTATATTAAGAGACTACCTGTATTACAGTTAACAATTGTTTTGTCTTAAACGTGCAATCGCATTAGGAGATAAATTTTGCTCTTCCCTTATGCAGTCTCTTACTTCAGGTTTGACTGTATAGTGTTTGACAAAGGTATAATGAAAATGTATAACGAGTCTAAAATATATAAAGAAAATATATATATATTAAAGTTTTCGACAGGTTACAAAATTAACCTTACTTTCCTATAATAATGCAACAGAATATATTATAAATATTAAAATAAACAATGATATTTACATAAATTATGCATGTGTTTATGAGAAAAGAAATAGAATTACAGGTTTCAAATTTGACTTTACAGGTTTCAAATTTGACTGTTAATACAGACTGAGGATTTCTGGCACATAGCTAGACCATTTTTCGTCATGCACAAGAACTTATTGCAATAGAAATAAATCAGAGAATTTGATATGAAATGCGTTGTTTTTTTCTTGTCAAAATTTTGCGAATCTGCATATAGGCAGCGACGACTCTGATTTTCTACTGTGATAAATATTGTATAAAATAAGAGCTTCTGCTTACACTCAAGCATGCGTGAAACATTAAAGGGACACACTGCAGTCTCGATGCATTCATCAAGAATTAATTCAGTATCACTGTCACTTAGATAGAAGTAACTAAAAGCTTAAGGTAACACAATTGTCTGTGTTGTTCTACCAAATGTTGATAAATATCATATATATATCAATATACTCAACAAAACAATTTGTTTTGAACTATTCAAATGTTTTTTAATATTGATTTTCAAATACGGCATTTCCACATATGCCTACCCTAATCAGGGTGGCGAAACCACCTGATTTTTTTTATCGGTTTTATGGCATAAAGTGTAAACAAAACGCTCGATTCAGGTAGGTGTTCGCTTCATAACTTCCTTAATATATATCGAATTGTATTTGACTAAGCATATACCCCTCCGAAGTGAGCTCTTCCCTCCGCCACAAAAGGTAATTCCATTTATCTAGTACTTTCTGAGATTAGCCCTCCCAATTTCTTTGAAACGAAAGACATCTAAGGACCTTGTACTTTTGGGAAGGCTAATTTCAGAAAGTACTGAATAAACAAAATTGCCTCTTGCGGGGAGAAAAGAGGTCACATTAGGAGGTATGTGCTCTTTGAATAAAATTCTTTAAATATTAAGAAAGTTATGAAGAAAAAACCTACCTGAATCGAGCGCTTGGATTACATGTTTTCCATACCCCAGTCAAAATGTCACGTGGTTTCGCCACCTCCTAATAGAAGCGTACCCACCCCATCCCCACTTCCCTCATCTTTTTTAAAACCTTTTTTTTTTTTAAAAAATCATCAAATTCAATACATGTTTGATCTTTTGTATCCAAAACCAAAAGATATAAATCAAAATTCAATAAATGTTCTATCTTTAGTATAAACCTAATATATTTTGACAGCTCCCCTTGACATTTTGCACAGTGCCCAGGTGCTACTTTTACAGCAAACACAGTATATGCAAGTTATAAAGAAAACTAACACGACTCTTAGTTTTAAAAAAACATCGAGATTGCCGTGTGTCCCTTTAAGTTTCTTATTCACATGTACCTAATAATGTGACTAAAATAAAGTTGATGCGGACTACCAGTGAAACTATTCTTAATTTAAAAAAAAATTATCATCCATAATGGATAGGTTAGACAACAGAAATACGCAATTCTCTGACGCACGCACAGCACATAAAAGGATGGAATATTTTTATTTTTAAAAAAGGTGCAATTTCCCGTAACAGCAGAAGATGTAGCAGTGATCAATAATGCATTACAACAGCAGGACAACAATGTCATAAAACTTGCAGACTTGATTGTTTAAAAAAAACAAAGTCAGGGCACTCGATCGGCCATTTTTGGTGTCGAAATTTGGCCCCATTCCACTCCCATAAAAGTACATGTTTTTCCTGTGAAAAATTCCCCTTTTACCTTTTGTAAATTGGAATGATACATTCTTGGTGCCACTTAAATAATAAAAAAAAAAACACACTAATTTGTGTTTCTTAGAAATTCCCCTTTGATATGAAAACAACGCAAAATTCCCCTTCCTGAGACCCAGTCCCGCAACTGCTGTTACGGGACGTAAAGCAAATGTTAAAAGCAACACTATCCAAGACCCCTAACACTGATTAGGATGTCAGGCTAAAAAATAAGCAATAAAAAGTATATACATTAAGTCTGTTATGAGTGTAACATCATTGCTAACATCAGTATGTAACAAAATATAGTGCAACATCATTGTGTACCTCAACATCACTGTAACAGTTTGTAACGTTAACGTGTAACATCATTGTGCAATGTTGTTGGTTTGATTCCCCTGGCCACGCCCTCAAAAGGAATTATAAGTAAACTTTAACATCATTGTGTAACATCGTGTAACAATTCATTGTGTAACATTATTGCATAACAGCATTGTGTAACATTATTGCATAACATCATTGTGTAACATCAACATCATTGTGTGACAATATTGTACAACATAAACAGTGCAACATTATCGTATAACATCATTGCATAACACCACTGTGTAACATCATTGTGTAACACCAACATCATTGTGTGACAATATTGTGTAACACCAACATCAATGTGCGACAAAATTGTGCAACATAAACATCTTTGTGCAACATTATCGTGTAACATCATTGTATACCATCATTGTGTAACATCCATCATTGTGCAACATCACTGTGTAACATGAATCATTGTGTAACATCCATCATTGTGTAACCTCATCAGGTAACATTATCAGGTAATATCCATGACTGCATGTAGTTCAACAAGGAACAATTTAATGACTGCCTTGTTATACTAAGCCAAACAACTGCTTGAAAATAAAAGAACAGAATACATTCCTGAACTTATTCGTTAAATGAATTATATTGATCAGGTAATCTGATGTAACAGCATTTAAGTTGGTGCGATGTCTCATCCAACTTGCAAGCTGCAGAGCAAATCGTTAAATTTTTCAGAGAGTAATCACGGAATAAACATGATAAATTGCCAAATCATGTGCCAAAATGAATAAACATGATAAATTGCCAAATCATGTGCCAAAATGAATAAACATGATAAATTGCCGAATCATGTGCCAAAATGAATAAAATTCTAAGGAATAAAGTGAGCTTTTTATACTTTTGTAATTTTAGGCAATAACTCACAGTGACATATCAGGCTTTTTCAAGAAGAATAGATAATTTTAACAATGAATACCTTACCCCCTATAAACACGCACCCACTGCCCGCCACCGTGCCCGCAACCCCCACCCCCACCCCCACCACCCACACACAAATAAAATGTTTATAAAAGACCATGAATAACAATATATTTTACATATTATGAGGTCTATAGTTTAGACGAAATACACTTGCACTAGCCCGATTTGAGGTCTAGTTTATGAAAAATACCCCCACTCCCCCCGTGGGTGTCCAAAGGGAGGGTATACAGTATGCAATTTTCCAATTGTTTGTGTTAAGACAGAAATGATGATTTGTGCTATGTCTGATGATGCTTCGTGCTATGTCTAATGATGCTTTGTGCTATGTCTAATGATGCTTCGTGCTATGTCTAATGATGCTTCGTGCTATATTGCCTCTTCAAGACAAACTTCTTCGTAAGCACTCCCTTTCATATAAAGTATTTCTGGTCCACGTGCATCAGTAAACTGCATTCTGCACAATTATATAATGTATCCCCTTCTTCTCTATCGATCTTCAAACAAATTGCATGCAAACAATCGATAAAGACTGCTTTGTTCTTAATGGTAATTCTTTATCCAAAAGAGTATCACAATAAAACAGGGGATTGGAGTTCATTAAAATCCCATTATTTCGGACAAATATTTACAAAACCCGACATTATTTTTCGTTTTTAATAAATGTGGGAATGAAAACAGAAATGCAGAAAATGTTTTGTTTTTAATTATAAACATTTATTTCATCTAGATTACAAGTACAGAAACAACATCAAAACAAAATATGAAGACAAGAGACGGTATGGTATGCCCAATGCTGAAAGGGACATACGACAATCTTGAAGATTTTATCAAACATCAAAATAAGCCTCTGAATTTATTAATGCACTTTCATTTTGACTTTAAACCTGATTGCAAATAACTGAATAATTTTTTGAGATTTCTACCATAGGTTTAAATATATTGTTGGTGCTATATAATCACCAGTTAGTAATATACAAATACAGTTAGCTTTATATACTATCCTTATAATTAATATTATTGATTGAACAAATGCAAGTTATGCAAAAAAACTTTAAAACTCAAAATTCCGATGCGTTCCTTTAAGCTTGGGCATCAATCAGTCATTTATACAAATTTACTAATACACACATAAAGTTAAATGTTAGTCGTGAAAACGTTATTCTATTGCACTAGCTACTGTAGAAGCTTTTGATAATGACCAGTACATAAAACTGATCACAGCTGTTTATTTAGCAATTAAACTGCACGGCCGTTATACTTTTACATGTTATGGTAGCTGCGAGAATCACAGCTATAGATCTTAATATGGTTTTATATTCTGTACAGACTCTAGTTCGGTATAGAATGACCAAAGATCGGTACAGAATGACCATATATCAGTACAAAAGGACCATAGATCGGTACAGAAGGACCATAGATCGGTACAGAACGACCATTGATCGGTACAGAAGGACCATAGATCGGTACAAACGACCCTAGATTGATACAGAAAGACCATAGATCGGTACAGAATGACCATATATCGGTACAGAATGAACATAGATCAGTACAGAACGACCATATATCTGTATAGAATGACCCTACATCGGTACAGAACGATCATAGATCGGTACAGAATGACCCTAGATTGGTACAGAAGGACCATAGATCGGCACAGAATGACCATAGATCGGTACAGAATGACCATAGATCTGGTATACAGAAGGAACATAGATCAATACAAAATGACCCTAGATCGGTACAGAATGACCATAGATTGGTACAAAATGACCCTAGATCAGTACAGAATGACCATAGATTGGTACAGAATGACCCTAGATCGGTACAGAATGACCACATATCGGTACAGAATGACCATAGATCGGTACAGAATGACCCTAGATCAGTACAGAATGACCATAGATCGGTACAGAACGACCATAGATCGGTACAGAATATCAAACCATTAGTAAAACCATAAAAGCCTGTACTACTAGCTACATTGCACTACTATCAGAACTACTATTTCTTCACTATACAGAATAAAATATTAAATATAACAGTTATTTTTCTAATGTTATGGAGGAAAGAAAAATATTGTGTGTTTTTTTAAATTATCAATTTCCAAAATGACAGTGCTTGACTATGCTTATTTATTATTATTATTATGTCATATTGTTGTTATAACATCTGATGACGTCATGTAACGTTCAGCAACAATAAACCAGGCACCCAGGTCATATTGTTGATATAACATCTAACATTCAGCAACAATAAACCGGGCGCCCATTTATATAAACTTTTAAATTGGCTAGTTTTAAGCCTTAAATTACTTCAGTGAGTAATTGAACTTACTTCAGTGAATAATTCAAACAGATGATGTCATATTATAAAAAGATTCTTACATTTGTGATAAATTTGTTTCATATCAATAAATGTAACCCTTAACCCACTACATATATATAATGGACTGTTCTTTCTTTGAATTAAGACCATTCCATTTATGTGACAAAGGGGTGTTTTGCGGTAAATGACTGATCGGCAGCCAGACATTGTAAACCCTGATCAGCCTGCGAGTAACAGCCTGCGAGTTACTTGCAGTCGGATCTGGGTTTACCATGGACGCAAAGGCTATTATAGTCGTGCTTAGCAGGTGAAAATTTGCAAAGAAACACAAATGGAGGCGGCCATCTTTGAACGATGACGTCATCACGCCTTTTTACAAAATGTCTTTTAAAGCAAAGAAAACGACTGGAAATTAGCATACAATTTAAACATTTTACATCTGTATATTTATTTTTAATAAATTTGCAGTGATTTTTTTTGCTTTATAATACATTTTGTCAATATGCCATATATAGTTATAAAAAAGGCGCCATAATGGGTAAGCACATGACGTACAAGAAAGAGATTCCTGATGAACAGTTCCATTTAAATTTCTTTCAGAGAGATGTTTTTAATATTAAAAGAACATATGCAGTATTAAATGATTCAAAACATTACCTAACTGGCTAGTGAATAAGCTACTGGTAAATCAATTTATTGAACTTGTTTCATAAAATTAATATTAAAAGTTTACTTGTTGTTTGCAGGTTAAAGGTACTTGAGATCTATCACAGAACCAAACTATAAACGGCCTAGTGGCAGTACTTGAGATCTAACACAGAACCAAACTCTAAACAGACTAGTGGCAGTACTTGATATATAACACAGAACCAAACTCTAAACAGACTAGTGGCAGTACTTGATATCTAACACAGAACCAACTATAAACAGACTAGTGGAAGTACTTGAGATCTAACACAGAACCAAACTATAAACAGACTAGTGGCAGTACTTGAGATCTAACACAGAACCAAACTATAAACCGACTAGTGGCAGTACTTGATATCTAACACAGAACCAAACTATAAACAGACTAGTGGCAGTACTTGAGATCTAACACAGAACCAAACTATAAACAGACTGGTGGCAGTACTTGAAATCTGACACAGAACCAAAATATAAACAGACTGGTGGCAGTACTTGATATCTAACACAGAACCAAACTATAAACAGACTTGTAGCAGTACTTGAGATCTAACACAGAATCAAACTATAAACAGACTGGTAGCAGTACTTGAGATCTAACACAGAACCAAACTATAAACAGACTGGTGGCAGTACTTGAAATCTGACACAGAACCAAACTATAATCAGACTGGTGGCAGTACTTGATATCTGACACAGAACCAAACTATAAACAGACTTGTGGCAGTACTTGAAATCTGACACAGAACCAAACTATAAACAGACTGGTGGCAGTACTTGATATCTGACACAGAACCAAACTATAAACAGACTTGTGGCAGTACTTGAAATCTGACACAGAACCAAACTATAAACAGACTGGTGGCAGTACTTCATATCTGACACAGAACCAAACTATAAACAGACTGATGGCAGTACTTGAAATCTAACAAAGAACCAAACTATAAACAGACTGGTGGCAGTACTTGAAATCTGACACAGAACCAAACTATAAACAGACTGCACTTCATTATTATTAGTACCATCCATGGACCTAAAAGATGCTTAGTTGTTTTCTTTCGGATTTACACCATGGACATTCGTGCGAAACTGAGGACTGCCCCCAAAGCAAATTCATGTAAAAAGAAGACATCAAAACTGAAGGTCAAACGTTTTTGCACAAGGATAGGATAAGAAGAGAGGTCAATGACAGAGCAGCAATAATGAATGTTAACAAGAGACCAACAACAACAAACCCTACTTCATGGCAAACATGTACCGTATTTCCCTAATAGTAGCCCCCAATGCCCCCAACCTTCAAAAAAGAAATTAAAACAAGAGGGCCATGATGGCCCTATAGTGCTCACGTGAGAATTGGCCCATTGTCGAACTTCTCTGAAATCTTATGGTCATAAGTTTGGTTAAGATTGCTCAAGAAATGTGGCCTCTATCATGTAAACAAGCTAAATGTTGATGACGAACGACGGACGAAGAGTGGTCACAATAGCTCAGTGCTCAGGTGAAATCCTCAAAACTTAAAACATTTTCGATCTTTTTTATCCTAAACTCTCCCTCCCCCCTCCAATTTTTTTTTATCAAATTTCATTTAAATATTTTTCTTCTGTTTGTTTGTTTTTTTGTACATTTTATAAGAGTGCTCTCTTTAGCATTTTGTATAGCACCCAGGTGCTACTATAAGGGTAAATACGGTAAAACTGGAAATGTGACATTTACATGAAAGTTAACGTCACAGGCTGTAAGGTCGGATGTCATTTTTGAAGGTCAAACTTTACTGAACAGACTTTTGATAACATGTAAACTTTAAAAACAATGCACTAATACTGTTAAGATAAAATCAAATCTGATAATAACTTGCAGAATAGTTGTTTTTTTTATAAACAAATATAAAAGAAATTTTATTATCTCTTAACTGCAACAAATATGAACTGCAAATATTTAAGTAAGGCCAAAATACTTCGCAACGATGATATAAATCGTGCAAGAGAGTCGTGCACTAGGTTTACATTACAAGCATTAAGTCTCCAGACAACCCTCGGACATTTGAGCGACAATTTCTTTTTTTATTATTGAATATACATAATAATTACTAGAACCATGGGACGCAGGCAGTATCCTTGGTGCAATTACCAGATAAGTGCAATATACTTTTATTGCTCTTATTGAATTATTGCATGGAAATGTCTTACTTTGCATTTTTGCATAGTGGAGACTGCAGAAAAATTGTAAAGCAATATGCTGCGTGTACATTTCCACTAAATTAAATACTACCAATATCTTAAAGGCGGAGCATGCTTGTTAAAATGTAAACTGAAACAGTTGACAGTATTCAGAAACATCACAACTTCGAGAATTACGCTATCAAATCAAATGAATAAAATAAAACTGTACAAACAGTTATGCCGAAATAAATATGTGTGTACTAATTATGCTCTATCTAATTACGCTGTGGTGACGTTGTGCATACAACAGGTAGCGTGCAGATCCAAATGGTTTATTTATAGCACAGGTTTAGTTTATGAAAACACAAAAGTTATAAAGTTAGCATACCTTTTTAACGAAGCAGGAGTTACTAATCAGTTGTTTCAACTAGTACCTGGGTACATTAGGTGATTTAATGCAAATTTGACGGTAATATTGTACACTAAATACTTGACACAAAGTCTATATATTCTCCGTAAAGATATTCAGACTTCAACAGACAGAAAGAATTACGAGAGACAAATGATGCGACATGCAGCCCATTATTTGTAATATTACAATAATTCACCTTCCATATTAAGGTAGGGCATTCCTCTACTGTACCAAGGCAAGGCATTATAGCCTTCCGTTTTAAGGCGAGATTTACACTGACATAAACACATAAGGAAGAATCTACTGGCTCTAACAATGGATGGGTCAAATTTAAATTTTGCATTGCCAAGCAGTGATTGCATAAGATATTGCATATCGCCTTGGTTACCTGCCCTAAGGTATGGCCTTCAAAACCAAGGCCTGGAGAAAAATGAATGTAATCGTTGGGTGAAGTTTTGGCGAGATTTTGAGAGATTTTGTGAAACTTTCCTAAAGCGTATTTTCAAGTTAATGGGACACTGTTCGTAACTTTTAGCTTATAAAACACACAGTAATTATGTTCGCAAACATTACACACTAAACAGTATTCAATATTTACTAATTAAAAGCAAGATCGTTTAACGGAAAAAAAAAAAATCCACCTCGTGCGTTTGAACTCGCATCCCAAACTAAAATTACCTTTTCTTTACACTCACAGTAATAATAGTGTGTGTGAGCGTATAGTCGGACATCGCTCCCGACTGAGCTAAGCGGGCTATACATTTTAGGCAATACATACTATGGTGAAAACCTAATGCGCTAATGGAAGTCACGTGATCAAAGACAAGGTAAATATTGTGGGTCCCACTTTATTTACATATAATAATTAAAACTTTTTTTTTCCTACATACTTTTTAAGGTCTATCCTCATGTTTTCATGTATACATTTCACTGAATAAAAGTCAGACAGCTATTTGGTTATGCTCAATATCTGCTTACTTACGGACAGTGTCCCTTTAATTAAATGATAATTTCTTACTTCTAACTTGTGAGAAGATGAAAATAACGTCAAAAAGTGTAAAGGAACATCAACAAGAGATACTGCCATGTTTATTTACAACATGACATCACGCAAATGTCGACATTATACATGGTGAAAAAGCAGTGGATAATTTATCTGGCCTTATCTGCCCAGATCGTTATGTGTAAGTAAGACATATGCATGAAACGGTCTTGGCAGGGCGAAACTAGCTATGGAACTTCAAAATTAGTCCTATCGGCATGATCCTGATTTCATACATTTACCATGTATGTAGAAAAACAAATCCAATATTCAGCAAACACATGTCCTAAACAATATGAATTCAATAAACACAATATCAAAACTTTAAAAATCAAACACATAAAATGTATGCAATGAGGATAAAACATAGAGTGGGTGGGGTACTGACTACTGCTACAAGACAAACAAATATCCGAAATTTACAATAAAGAGGTAATATGACAACATCATCAGATCGAGTTAACAATTTCTTTCAAAACGATACAAGCGTAAGTATAAATTTATTAAGACAGTATACCACTTATTAAAACAAGAGGTGAGCCTATTCATTCAAGAACCCGTTGTTTTTTTTAGTTCCAATCACGGTGCAAATGCACTCCAGCGATCTCACATTTGCATTTACTTTTTTAATTGCATTTTTTTAGCTCCATTCAGGCATTTTGTGGCAATAAACAAAAATCTATGTTGATATAAATGCATATGAACTACATTCCTGAATGCAGCAAAATACACTTCAGTGAAAAAATGCATTTACAATCAATCGTCCATTAGGTTTTTCTTGTTCATTTTTTGTTACCAATCGACAAAAAGATACATACAGTCATGTATATCCTAAATATTAAGCATTTTACAAAGTTTATTCATCTGTATTCTGGTTATTGATTGGCCTTCTCAGTGTTTATGTAAATTCAGTGCAAGTGTTTTAAAAACACATTCAGCATTCATAAAATAGTGCTCATCATTCGTTTTGTGTTCATTGCATACATCTTTCATCATTCCATATGCGTTCCGTCTGGGTTCCATTCGTGTTCTGTCCACATTCCGTTCAAGTTCTGTTTCTCGTTTACTTGGGGAACTTGAAAGGATTAGAGCCCGCCTGTCATTTTCCACATATTTCACTTTCTTTATTAAATATCAAATAGTATATAATAGGGGGCCTCAAGGCAGACTAGTCCATGACTCATTGTGTTACTGACAGTCTATTCTTTATATTGAAACACCAAGTTCTTTGCATGTCTTGTGTTCACAGCATTGGTCTAATTGTAGTTGTGGATAGTTTTATTAGTGTAATTTCAAAGTTCACAGATTTGGCCTAAATTGTGGTAGCGGATAGTTTTGTCAGTCTCATTCCATAGTTATGTCAGCGGTGGCCTTTTTAGTTACGAATAGGTTTTTCAGTTGTTCACTGGTTAAGTAGTACACAAGTATGTAGTAGTGGATAGTTTTGTCAGTTATGTCGCGAACGAGGAGAATCTCTACGCTGATGATAGCCAGAGGGATGACCAGAGGGTTGGCGACGAGGGGTGGAAACAGAACCGTAACCTGGGAAACGAAACAGAACAAAAAGCAGGGTAAGTGTTAGTAACAAAGACAATTGGTTCTCGTCATGTGTTTGTGTTTTTGCGAGGAAATACGACTATTTTCATTTGATTCAAATGTGTTTAAAGTGCACACATTAAAGGAAACACTTTATAACTGTCTGCATCAAATGAGTACTACTGAGCCTAGCATTTACTCTTCCTTTCAGAGAAGAGTAACATTCATGCATGTTTAGTTGCATGTTTACAAAATGTGCCAAATGATATAAAAATAGTTCCAAAATATTGAAACCTTATACTTTTAATAGTATATTTTCATATAAATAATTTGGACACAAACTATTTTCCTAAAAAATTAATAATTTTTTTAATATTTTTTTTTGTCCTGAAACATGAAAACGTTTTCAAAATTTAAATTTTTATTTTTTATAACGGTCAAAAGGTCAAGCCCAAACAATATAACGAGACCAATGGAAATGGATAAAGGATGAAGCAGGTTAGTTATAAACAAGGAGAACTTAAAACAAACGTCATTGGTACCAGGTATGAAAAGTGTAATCCAAGCACTTAAAGGATGTGTTAGGATATTAAATGCCTAATGTTATTTTGTATTTAATATAATCTATAGGTTAAGCAAGCATAACATTCCCGAAACATTTATGTGTTCATTTTTAAATCCATTACTCGTACTAGTTTGGATCGACATGATAGTATGCCTTAAACATAACATGCATGCCTATACACATTTAATATTCCAAACTCAAGGGCGTGTACGATTTAAAACACCCTCCATCTCCATTAAAGGGACATGTGCCAATCTTGGAAGTATTAAACATTAATCATTGGAAAAAAAAAATTAAATAAAATTTATATAAAATGAAATGGGGTTTTAGATTCCATTAACAAAACAAATGAGGTTATACTGGTATAGCTACCTCAGAGGGAGATGAGATGAAGGATAAAGTGTCCCCCATCAGACAGGCCTCAGCCAGGGAGTGAACCCACACAGGGCACTAGTATGTAGCTATAAAGGCAACACCTTATCCAATGACCTTCAGGGGTCAGTATAATATTGCTTGATTGGTTGTTCTACCACTGGTTTAAATATGTTATTGGTGCAATATAATCAACAATAAGTAATATGCAAAAACAATTTGACTTGAAATATTTTTAATAAACATTTGCAAATAGAAAAACTAACCTGACTTTGTCAGTTTAAATAACAAATTCAAGATTGCCGTGTCCCTTTAAACACAAATGAAATGAACCTTTTCAGTGCAGAATTAACTTGCATTTCATAAAAAAATTGAACTTTTTTTGTTGTTGTTGTTTTACATGCTCTTTCTGCAAGTCGTAACAAGAAACTCAAACGGGCCTTAAAGCGCTCTACTGGTATAAGTTGAGAAGATGTAAGGCATTTTCTTTTTACCTTTTTTTTTAAAATAAAGACCATCTTGGATAATGGGGCAAGGGGTATATTAAAAACAAATCTGAAAGGAGTCACCCTGATCAACAACAATGCTAAGTTTCATGTAAATCCAAATTGCTGTTTAAAATTTCCCCTAAACATTCTATAAATGTAAAAACTGCATTACTGTGTTGTCATCTTGAATAATTGATAGAAAAAGCCAAAATTTGTCAAGGTCCACCAAAAGAACATGCATGTCTTTTCTTTTTTTTTTGAAGATTTGAGCAAGTAGTTCAAAAGAAAATTCTACTTTTAAACTATTTAGGAATATTGTTAGTAATGGCGGACATCTTAGACTGGCAGTTGAAAATAAATCTGAACTGCAAAATTCAATTCACATCATGCCCAAGTTCACTTTAAAGGCAGTTTCAGAGAATTAGATATTTTGCTTTACATTTCCCATTGCAAATCAATGTAAAACTAGCATTGTCCTGGTTGTTATCCTGAACATTGGAAGACAAACAAAAACACAAACTTGCAAGGGGTCAACCAAACAAACATGCACATAACATTGTATTAAAATTGAAAAAGCGATTTATTTAAAATTATATTTGTTAGTTACCAAAGGCACTCATTATATTTCTAAGGTCTTATTAAAACAAACCTTCAAATTAAACTTGACGAAAAATCGTATACCGTTTACAGAAATTATTGCGTAAACAGTAGTTAGCTAATGGGCGCAAAATGGTGTTGACGGACAACGAAACATCTGTATGTGTATGCTCATCTGGCCTTTGGCTAGTAGAGCTAAAACAGACTACAGCTTTTACTGATTTGCTGCAACACATCGATTGTATATCTATGAGTATCTTTCTGCATGTTCAGTGTTTGTTTAGATCATCCTGGTTTCATGATAAATAGAAGTAATCATTAGGCAAACATAGTCTTCTATTTATCATGAATAGTGGCTGCTGTTTGGACTAGATCAAAACACAGGGTTAGATATTAAGGCTTGCTTGTCAGTCCCAGGCTAGTTGAAGAGACACAAGGCAATCCTGATTTTTTAAAAATTCACACTGTCTCCAGTTAGTTTTTCTACATAATTTGAATATGGATCAATACCCCGATGAAGCCTGTGTGTTAGACGGAACTAGTCGATAAATAAAATCATAAACCAGTACTGTTGTTGGTTATGTGTACTACTCCCCTTAACTGGTATTGTTGTTGGTTATGTGTACTACTCCCCTTAACTGGTATTGTTGTTGGTTATGTGTACTACTCCCCTTAACTGGTATTGTTGTTGGTTATGTGTACTACTCCCCTTAACTGGTATTGTTGTTGGTTATGTGTACTACTCCCCTTAACTGGTATTGTTGTTGGTTATGTGTACTACTCCCCTTAACTGGTAATTGTTGTTGAATATGTGTACTACTCCCCTTAACTGGTATTGTTGTTGGATATGTGTACTACTCCCCTTAACTGGTATTGTTGTTGCTTATGTGTACTACTCCCCTTAACTGGTATTCGACAAGATGCATTTGTTCAGTCATTAATATTAATTATAAGAATAGTATAAAGCCAATTGTTTTTAAATATTATGAACTGCTGATTATAATACTGCACCAATAATATATTTAAACCTATGGTAAAATAAGAGAAACAAATGTAAACTCAAAATTGTATTTATTTATATGCAATCAGGTTTAGATTTAACATGAAACTGGATAAATATATCTAGATGATATTTTCAGTGTTTGATAAACACTTCAAAAAAGATTCTTTGTCTATTTTCAGTAATGGCAGCCATTTTGGATTATGAGGATGGAGGGTGATGGAATGTAAAAGGGGAAACGGTGATGGAATGTAAGAGGGGAAACGGTGATGGAATCTAAAAGGGGAAACGGTGATGGAATCTAAAAGGGGCAACGCCAAAGGAACAGTTTGTTAACAGAGTTTAATTAAAATTCTCAGAATAGTGGATAATGGATGAACCACCATCAAATAAACTCATCTGGCCTTTGGCCAGCAGAGCTAAAAAAATAATTTCTTTATCGTTTTTTATAATACTATTTACAGTCAAACTTCTACTCTGCTACAACAATAAACAGCGACAAAACTGTCAAGAATTGTCTAGCATCGATGCCATCGGGGACCACACGAGCATCTTGAAAAATTTCTTAGGAAAGAAACTTCAGCATAACCTGTAATTCCTAATATCTCTGGCTAGATGTGATTTCTTTTGGGAAATACAAGACAGAAACATTTTCTAGATTTTACATGGTTATTATATTTTGCACCGTCACCAATCAGATTAATGCAATTACACTGTAAAATGACTAATTTGCATAAAACCCATAATCTTATTTTAGATATAATTTTAAAATTATTCATTTAAGACATGTAATAACTGACGTTAATACCGGTGTTTGAACTATAAAGTAAATTTTTATTTTGACAATTTTTGTCAAGGTTATTTTAAATCTGTAGCCAAATATCAAACAGCAAATCTGAACATTTTTTAATTCTTCCTTTTGTTGATGGCAACACTTTGTTATTAATAAAGTCTATACTAATTTTTCTACTGTAATTCCTCCCAATTTTTAGCTATGGCAGCCATCTTGTATTTTGCAGGAAATTATGATTTGGAAAGAAGTTTTCATTATTAAGAAAATATAAATAAACAGCATAGTTCTTTTAAAAAAAATTTGTTCAGATAGACAAATAATATCTAAAAGATTTTTAAAATCAAATAATATCCAAAAGATTTTAATTTTAATTTTGTTTTTCTAAATACATGAAAATTAGTCATTTTACACACGAAGCCACCAGCATGTTAGTACACTGCCACCAGCATGTTAGTACACTGCCACCACCAGCATGTTAGTACACTGCCACCAGCATGTTAGTACACTGCCACCAGCATGTTAGTACACTGCCACCAGTATGTTAGTACACTAGCTTGCTATAATAATCCTTCAATGGGGAAACTCTTCTAAGGGCAGTAAAAAGTTAAAAAAATGTTTATAAATAATGGTTGCTATGGAAACCTACCTCCTAAACTGTCATTGTCCGTCTCGTCGTGAATTTCGTCACCACGGCTACTCTCCGTTGCACTCAGCTGACCCTGACCCAAGTTGGCGCTGGTGATACTGGACTTGCTGTCCCTCAGATGTCCGGTATACAGATGACCGCTCTGACTACTGGCCATGCTGACTGCATCACTCTCTATAACAATAGTTTGTAGAGTTATAATAATTTTAAACAAGATAAGAAGGTCTATTTTTCGATTTTTTTATTTCTTTTTATTTATCAGTTACTAGTATTCACTTTTTCTGTTTGAATGGAGTGTCTACAATAGAATTTGCAGCAACTCTGCAGTTCTCTGCAGGTGTGAAGATTCTAGGCCCATTCTCCATATTTTATCTCGATGTACATGGAGGATGAGCCTGGCATGTTCATTCCTGTTAGGCGTCATATAACCTTTCCTGTGTTGGTGTGCCTTAAAACCCCAATTCAATTCAATTGTCTGTTTGAAATTTCCATAATAATTGTCAATTACAACTATCAAATAAAATTCTTCTGCTGCATGGAATTGAACTGAAGGTTGTTTAACGACTCATCAACACATTATAGTTATTTAGAGCCATCCCAGATAGAGAGCTAAGGCACATAGAAATCTCGGAAACTGCCCCCTCTTACTAACAAATAAATTCTTAAGCTCTTTAAAGTGCTTGGAGGATCAACTCCATACAACGGATGGCTGGTTTATGTCACCATCTGATGGATTCTGAGGTAGTATGAAAACATTTAGTTTTAAAAATACTACGTTGACAAGCTTAAATCCAAAACATTAACCATTTTTTTCTCAGTATAAAAGGGGCCACAGTTTTGTGAAAATAAAGGCATGAGTTATAGAACCTTGCTCTATGATGTTGTGTAATAATGCCAAATACATGACGGTGTGAATTTTCAGTCCATTACAGTCATATAAGTAGTTTCAGAGATACAAGCTTACATACAAAACGTTAACCAAATTTGTTAAACATAAAAGGTGCCATTATTTTGCTAAAAGAAAAGCAGGAGACATAAAACCTGGCTGTACGATGTTATCTAATGATGCCGAATATATGTGTTAAGTTTCCATCCATAAAGTGCAGTAGTTTCCGAGATACAAGCTTTAATGCATACATAATTTTTTAATCAGCTTACATATAAATTTTCACTAAAATTTGTAAAATTGAAAGTATGAGTTATAGAACCTCTTTATGATGTTGTTTAATGATGCGAATACACGTGTAAAGTTCATTAGGCAGTCCGAGTATTAACTTTCATACCCCATCCAACCCCTTCTCCAAGAAGCGAAAACGGGGTTGGCTGGGGTATGAAACAAGAGGCCCAAGAGGGCCTGTGGACGCTCTACTGGCTAAAACAGCTCTTATAGATTTAGATAGATATAGCTAGATATAGCTCTCTTCTCCTATAGATTTAACAAAGAAAAATACAATATAGCATTTTTCAAAAATCAAGGGCCATAACTCTGTTATTACTAACAAGATCTAGCTAGTTTTCGAAATTGTCCAGGATTTCATTGATATACCGCGCTTTGCACAACTAGACATCATACTGAAGCTTCCTGCCAAATTTCGTAGAAATCCAACAAGCCGTTTAAGGAGTAGTGCCGACAAGAAATTTAAAATAAAAATGTCAAAGGGCCATAACTCCGTCAAAAATCAGCGAACTGGAACAAAAGCGTGATATGCACAACTAGACATCTTACCGATGCTTCCTGCCAAGTTTCGTCGAAATTCAACAAGGCATTTAGGATGAGTAGCGCCGACAAGAAATTTTAAAGTAAGTGTCAAGTAATTAAAAAGATAATGAAAAAATTTAAAAAAAAAAAAAAATTCAAATCAATCAAAAAAAAAAAATTAGAAAAAAAAAAATTAAAAAAAATTAAAAAAAATTAGAAAATAATAAAAAAAAAAAAAAAAAAATCAATAAAAAAAATCAATAAAAAAAATTTAAAAAAAAAAAAAAAAAATTAAAAAAAATTGGAACAATTTAAAAAAAAAAAAAAAAAAAAAAAAAATTGAAAAAAAATGCAATTCAAAAAAAAAAAAAAAAAAAATCAAATTAAAAACTAAAAAATAAACAAGAGGTCAATGACCTTGAAGCTCTACTGATTGATTTTGATTTCAGGAAGTAGTCGCTACAGACTTGTTTTTTGAAAATCTATTTTTAACCGTGGCGGCCATCTTGAATTTCCGGCCGACCTGAAATTTTGCTAAGATCAATAAGACATTAAGAGCAACATTCCTGTGAAGTTTCATGAAAATCCGTCAAGTAGTTTCAAAGAAGTAGTCGCTACAAGTTTTTATTATATAACTCTATGTAAACAAAGCAGCCATGTTTAAGGTCAAATCAAAACGATTTTCGACAAGGACCAACATCATGTCATACTGATCATTTTAGAAAAAGTCCCATATCAATATCTCTTATTGTTTTGAAGAAGTAGTCGCTACAAACTTTTTTATTTTAAATCTATTTTTAGCTGTGGCGGCCATCTTGAATTTCCGGCCGACCTGAAATTTTTCTAGGATCAACTAGACATCAAGAGCAACATTCCTGTGAAGTTTCATGAACATCCGTCAAGTAGTTTCAGAGGAGTAGTCGCTACAAGTTTTTACTATATAACTCTATGTAACCAAAGATGGCCACTGGCAGCCATGTTTAACGTCGAATCAAAATATTTTTCCACAAGGATCTACATCATGTCATGCTGATCATTTTAGAAAAAGTCCCATATCAATATCACTTATAGTTTTCAAGAAGTAGTCGCTACAAACTTATTTTTTAAAAATCTATTTTTAGCTGTGACGGCCATCTTGAATTTCCGGCCGACCTGAAATTTTGATAGGATCAATTAGACATCAAGAGCAACATTCCTGTAAAGTTTCATGACAATCCGCCAAGTAGTTTCAGAGGAGTAGTCGCTACAAGTTTTTACTATATAACTGTATGTAAACAAAGATGGCCGCTGGCAGCCATGTTTAATGTTGAATCAAAACGATTTTTGACTAGGATCAACATCATGTAATGCTGATCATTTTAGAAAAAGTCCCATATCAATATCACTTATAGTTTTCAAGAAGTAGTCGCTACAAACTTATTTTTTAAAAATCTATTTTTAGCTGTGACGGCCATCTTGAATTTCCGGCCGACCTGAAATTTTTCTAGGATCAATTAGACATCAAGAGCAACATTCCTGTAAAGTTTCATGACAATCCGCCAAGTAGTTTCAGAGAAGAAGTCGCTACAAGTTTTTACTATATAACTCTATGTAAACAAAGATGGCCGCTGGCAGCCATGTTTAACGTTGAATCAAAACGATTTTTGACTAGGATCAACATCATGTCATGCTGATCATTTTAGAAAAAGTCCCATATCAATATCACTTATAGTTTTCAAGAAGAAGTCGCTACAAACTTGTATTTTAAAACTCTATTTTTAGCTTTGGCGGCCATCTTGGATTTCACATCAACATGAATTTTTGCTAGGATCAACTAGACTTTATGGGCAACATTTCTGTAAAGTTTCATGAATATCCATCCAGTAGTTTCAGCTGTGAAGTCGCTACAAATAAAAGTTTACGGACAGACAGACAGACGGACAGACGGACGACGGACGCCGCACCACGGCATAAGCTCCGCTGATCTCTGATCAGTTGAGCTAATAAAAACAGCTTTTGCCTATACAAGCCTAAGTAAAACTGACCACCAGGGTGGGGCCAAATATGACCAATAGGCCACCATTTGAACAAACTTGGTAGAAGACCATAAGCTTATAGCAAATGCAAAATATTAAACCTCTGGCTCTTGCAGTTTCAGAGAAGAAGATTTTTTAAGTTTTTCCCTATACATGTCTATGTAAAACATGTGACCCTTGGGGCGGGGTCAAATGTGACCCGAGGGTCACAATTTGAACAAACTTGGTAAAGGACCATAAGCTTATAGCAAATGCAAGATATTAAACCTTAAGCTGTTGCAGTTCCAGAGAAGAAGATTTTTTTCAGTTTTTCCCTATACAAGCATTTATGTAAAACTGTGACCCCGGGGCGGGGCAAGATGTGACACCAGGGTCACCATTTGAACAAACTTGGTAAAGGACCATATTAAAGCTTATAATAAATGTTTAATATCAAACATCTGGCTCTTGTAGTTTCCGAGAAGAAGATTTTTAAAAAAAAAGATCCTTTCTAAGTCTATGTAAAACTGTGACCCTTGGGGCGGGGACAAATTTGACCCCAGGGTCAGCATTTGAACAAACTTAGTAGAGGACCATCAGCTGATGCTACATGTAATACATGAGAGCTCTGTGCCATGTGGTTCCAGAGAAGAAGATTTTTTTTCATTTTTGCCTATACAAGCCTATGTAAAACTGTGACCCCCGGGGTGGGGCCAAATGTGACCCCTGGGTCACCATTTGAACAAACTTGGTAGAGGACCACAAGCTTATAGCAAATGCAAAATATTAAACCTCTGGCTCTTGCAGTTTCAGAGAAGAAGATTTTTTAAGTTTTTCCCTATACATGTCTATGTAAAACATGTGACCCTTGGGGCGGGGCCAAATGTGACCCGAGGGTCACCATTTGAACAGGTCACCATTTGAACAAACTTGGTAAAGGACCATAAGCTTATAGTAAATGCAAAATATCAAACCTCCGGCTGTTGTATTTTCCGAGAAGAAGATTTTTTTTTTTAAAAATCCTATATAAGTCTATGTAAAATTGTGACCCCCGGGGCGGGGACAAATTTGACCCCAGGGTCACCATTTGAACAAACTTAGCAGAGGACCATAAGCTGATGCTACATGTAATACATGAGAGCTCTGTGCCTTGTGGTTTCAGAGAAGAAGATTTTTTAAAGTTGTTTCCTATATGTCTATATGAAAAACATGCAAAACCTCAATATACAAACTTTGGACCCCCGGGGCACGGCCATTTTTGACCCCGGGGACTTTATTTGAACAAACTTGATAGTCTAGGCGTTGGCGATCATTTTAAAAGAAAAACTGTTGAAATCTGTCCAGAGGTTCTGGAGAAGAAGATTTTTTAAGGTTTCGACCATATATGGTAATGGCAGCCATCTTGGATGTAGCGCTGACCTAATTTTAACAAATCTAAAAAGCATTCATCTAAGGATCATCCATGTGAAGTTTGGTCAAAATTAGCCAAGCGGTTTCTGAGGAGAAGTCGTTTGAAGAAAAGTTCACGGACGGACGACGGACGGACGACGGACGACGGAAGACGGACAACACACCATCCCATAAGCTCTGCTGGCCCTTGGCCAGTAGAGCTAATAAAACCTTAATTTTGGCTTAACAAGTTGGCATATTGTAAAATTAAAACATTTAATATGTAATTTCAAACAGGTTATTTTCAGTAAAAAATGTTTTTAAACGTGTTTTATTGTCGAAATATCAGTTATACAATCATGGTAATATAAACTTTAAAAAAACTATTACCAGGGAATGCAGAAAACGATGCAGACGAAGCAGACGACAATCAAGTGATAACAATAGATTGTTTTCCGCGATAAAAGAGTTGAGGTAAAAACAAGCTTTGAGCGAAAACTTATTTACTAAATTCATCTCCATTCATCTCCTCAATGAAAGGCATTGTGCTGGCCTCGAGGAAAACATGAAGCCATGAACATGTATTCAATCACTAATTGCTGCTTGCTCTTAAAATAAACGTTGATCTTTTAAATTGACAAGTATGTGAAGGTTTTAGAGTTATTTCCCTTTTCTGAAATCTTCTATTTTGAAATTAATTAAACCTCATTTCTAATTGCATAAAAAACAGTATGGATAAAAGTTTTCAAAATAATAGTTAGTTAATATGAAAAAGGCACGGCCTAAATGGGGATTTATCCAGTTTGAGTAATAAACTTAAAATTTCAAACTATATTTGAGGATACTGCACTAATCGCATCCTCCTATTATATGTAAACAAATATTGAGATTCACTAGCCTAATAAATTGGCTCCTATGCAGTTTTTTTTTTATTATTCTATGTTCTGTAACTGTAACTCGCCAATATGAAACAATTGGAAAAGGCATTAAACACACTTTGAGATTCACGTGCATGTGTTCAGTACGGACCATTCGTACAAACTCTGTCAATTTCAGATAAGTTCAGAATCATCGATATGTTGCGAAGGTGCGTGAAAGTAGGTGGAATGGTCAGGTTCTCAAAGATATCCCAACATACTGTTGTTTTGTTTTATCAAATCTACACCTTTATCAATGATGTGCCCCACCCCATCCCCACCACCCCATCCATCAACCATCCTCATCCCCATCCATCAACCATCCCCCGCCCCTCACCCCATCATCACCACCACCCGAATATTTTTGTTTCCGTTTTGGATTATTTGAATATTAACATTTGAATTTGAACGCAATCATTTACATATAAAACAATTTAGATTAAATTCAGATACATAGATGAAATATCAATAAAAAGAAAACTGAAATGAGGTCACAATAAAAACAATTGCTAGATTCTCATCCCCTCTATCCCCGAGTATAAACGACCACAAATTTCTTTAAAATTTCTTTACCATGCCTATCTGCGGAAAAAAATAAAATTTCACAGCCTTTTTTCTGATGGTATATACTGGCTATATAATTTATTATTGTTTGAAAAATCAAATAGTGGAGCTGCGTTTTTCCCCCGACAGCTCTTTTTTTTTATTATAAACTGCGCATTAAATTCTTACTTAGTGGTGGGAGAAAAAAGGACCCAATTCTAATAATACATAAATTACATGTATTGTCAACATTATTCATGGAAATGCTGGAAACTGGAGCCCGGTTAAGATATTTAGTCATTGGTTAATAGTAATCTAAATCAAAAGATCCAAAATACTCCTTAAATTAATATTTAATAGTCCATATTTAATCAAATAGTTTATAATTACTTATTATTGCAGTGAAGAGAAAAAAAAAAGGAAAAAAAATGTTTTTTTAGGGACTTGAACTCGGATCTTCACCATGGAGTCGGGAGATGTTACCATTAGGCCACGGCATCAAATGTGTATTGTGATAATTAAATAATATATATTCAAAGGTTTTAGGCTGATTCACTCACGCAAGACCTGAATACTGTGAATGGTAGAGTCAGTAGTGCTTAGTAAACTGAAAAGTCAGTTGAAATTGTTCTAATTAGTCGTATTTATCGATTATTGGTCGATAAGTGGTCACTGTCGAGACAATTGGCCAGTATTGATTCATCCTCTCTAATTGTGGGAAGTAAGGAAGAGTTCCGATGTCTTTGATCGTCCATAGTCGGCCAATTCCGTCATTCTTCGCTTATGGGGAGATGTTGCGAATGGCACCCAGACAAGGGACATCGCCGAAGAGGCCCGAAGTGAATTGACCATGCCTATCAGCGGAAGCAGAGACTGGTTTCCCGTTCCGTAAGCTCGATTCTCATATACTTGGTCGAAATCGGAAACCAAAGGGATAATTTTTTTCAAACTCATAGCATGTGGACAAAAGTTGATACCGTTAAGGGGATTTTCATCCCCTAAGGGGATTTTCATCTCCTATTAGTATTTATAAAATAATACAAACAGATGATACCCGGAATTCTTCTGAATGGGTTTACCATGTAGATACATTTTAAACATGGTGGGTCAACTTTCCGTTTGAAAACAAACGTTGCGGATCACTAATTTTCATTGTCCACATTGCTTGTGCCAAACATTGTGACAGTATGAGGTAGTTGTACCTACTTCATGTGACTGATAAAACCCATGAGAGGATTATTGCGGAGTCTATTATGGTTACGCATTTCAACCATTAAGCAATGAACTATTACTGATATTATTATTATAAATATAATTCATTTCATTTGGACATTGTGGTTAAGCCTTGCTTTGTCTCTTTAAAGTAGACTGGTATCAGTCTATAAATTAGACTATAAATAATAAAATTAGACAAATTAAAAATTAGAATAATACTCATATTAATTGTTTATTTTATTTCAAGCTCTGTTTCTTTTCATGGCTGAATTTATATGTTAACGTTCAGATAAGACCATACACGTTATAAGTGGAGATATTCACCTCTTTCAGTGCTAAGGAAATCCTATAATAAAAGTTAAAAGGTTATATTATTAAGGACTGATGCCAGTCTATCTCTTTAGGTAAGCCAAGTTCTATAAATGCGTCTTGTATTTTATTCATGCACAGATGTAACTGCCAGTTAACGTGAAATCTCACATGGTGTTTGAATGCAAGTTCTGGACGGTGGCAGGTTTACACGTCTAAGCGTTTAATAAAATGTTATGATTTTATTATTAGATTCCTTTTAATAGAACTACCGTATTTACTGTAAGTTTTGGGACACCATACAATTAGAACAACCTCGGTTTTCACAAAAATAACAATTTTACTTTCAATAAAATTTGAGACACATCAAACATTTCATAAAAATACATGATTTTTAGGTAGTGAGAACTACTAGAAAACTCTAAAATTTGAAAAATACTGAATACTTTAGATCGAGAAAGTAATTATTTTAACTGTTTTATCCCGTCCCAAAACATATGGTAAATACGGTAACAGGAATGCTGTGTGCTTTTGATTTAATGTTCGTTTCATGAAATTTGTCAGTCGTTGCAAGCATTTGCCTAAATTCCAATGTAATAAATATAAATTAATTACAATTTTAGTTTTTGTTTTTATGTTTTCTTTGGTAGGAGAAGTAGGGGTGTGTGTTTGTGTGTGTGGGGGTTGGGGGATATTAGGTGACGAAGTCATTCGGGGGCATATGGTACAACAAAATGAGATCATAAGAGATAATTATTATCATTACCAGATCCTTTCCTGCCTTTTCTCTTGCCAATGCTGACATCATCCTCAGAACTGCTCTCCGATTCATGATCGCTACTCTCACCGTGACTCGTACCTGCAACAACATATCTTATCAGGTTGCTTTATACACCCCTTTTTACTGTTTTAGAATGACCCGACTTACAAAGAAGGATAGAGTCCATTTTACAAATGCAGGGATGGAAGGGTCAACATGCAATTTAATTTTTTAAAGCATGACATGACGAAAAATTTAATAACAAACGGTCAAAAGATTTTGCCGTTTTATGAGAATTGTTGCAATATGCCCTATTAGACAGTTTATTTTTCATGTAAATGCCAGGCTATCATTTGTCAGACCATGGGAGTTATCTGACCTGTTCTGCAGCAGAAATCTGCAACACACAACCTTACGATTCTGAGACAAGTCAGCCTTCCAAACATTAAGCCAACTCTCACCAAATTTATAAAAGCTTAAATTTAGCAATGACATAAACAATTCAGAGGCTTAGCTAGACCTTTTTATGTGCAGGCCTGACTATTTCTAGTGGGGTTCGGGCATGCTTCCCCGGAAAACGTAGGACATCTCTGGTGTGTTTTGGCATATATTTAGATATAAATTTAAGCAAAATCACACTTCAAAATTCAACAAATTCATACACTATTATTTCATTGTTATAGTTTACAACCATGCATGTGAAAATTATGTGCAGGCCAGGGCCTTTTGGCCTAACAGGTAGCTACACTACTGCAATATACATTTTTACTTCATAACATAGGTAGGTTCAGTGAAGCCCATTTTGATGACAACAATTTTAAATATACATATATATATTTAAGTCGATACTTATGTTTTGTTGAAGCTGGTGCCAGGTTTCTTCTAATTTAAAACTCCTACCTTGATTGCCTCTTCCTCTACTCCAGTTATTATAACTTCTTATTGAGTCTGTCCGACCCTTCTGCGAGCCCCTGTACTCCACTTTTCCCTTGTGTGCCCCACCATGCTTCGTCGTTTCACTTTTTTTTTCTGGAATCACATATTTTGGTAGGCCTTTGAAAAACCAAGCTCCCGATCTCTTCCACACCTGAAATCATAGTTAAAAGATGCTTGTTTATTTAAAGTATTCCATTCCATTCAATGAGACTAGATGGGTGCTCTCTGGAGCATGTATGTCACCTTCTGAATGTAAGACATAGAGATTATTTAACTGCTGGGATCGATTATAGGGAAATCCTTCACGAGATGGTAGATGTGTGGTTTTTTTCATGAATGAGCGTATGCTCCTACCATCTCGTGAAGGATTTCCCTATAATCGAACACAGCAGTTAAATAATCTATTTATTACATTTTAAATCAGTTTAAGCATGATTTTAACCGAAATTTTCACTTTATTGAACGTTATACGTGGATGACCTCGACGTCGGCAACATTTTATTGACGTCATAACTAAATGTTGAAGTTAGTTATTTTTGTGTTCAGAGTTAGTTATTAATAGTTAGTGATTATTCTTTCACCGAGAAATCCCAATCTTTCACCGATAAACATGTAATAAATATGACTACTGTCATTTAATCATGAAATCTCATTAAGCTGAAAAGCTTAGCAGTTACTTGAGTTGAGTTGAGATGAGTTGGGTTTTACATGCACCCAGACAAAAACAACATTTCAGGTGCATCAAGATTAATTATAAGAACATTTCATGGGTATCTGGTAAAGATAGGGAATTCCAAACTTTGGTATAAGTGTTTTTAACAGAACCGAGGCTCTGCCAGCTACTAATGTTTTGTATGTTTTCCTGCATACTGGATGTTGGTGCAAGTGTGACTCTTATCTTTACCCATAAAGATAAGACTTTCCATCCCCCATGTAAAACGTGGATAGCCTTATCCGGTATGCAAGACAGCAAGATAAATATCCCCTGCTTCCTGAGCACTTGCAAGTGGTGTATTTGTGTGTGTCAGAACATCCTTAAGGTATAGGTACAATAGAGTCTGGACTGTAGAATTCACACATGGACAGACAGTACATACAACATTATACCTCCGAGTCATTGGCGGTGACGTAAGACAAAAATAAAGCTCTTTAAATTACCACAAAATCAACATCAGTAATAGCTTAATTAAAAAACAATGTTTACTATCCGTGAAAAGACACACAAAGACACTTTTATCATCATCATCTATAATTACTTCATGCTATTTTTAGTCATACAATGCCAACTGTCCGGTTAATCACAAATAAAAACATATTTAGCTGTTGCCTCAGATAAACACTGACGACTTGCACGATATCTAAGCAGACTATTTTCAACAGAAGATTGCATAAATAGCCTGTGTGAATGAAATACAGTTTTAAGGAAATAGACTGTCATCAAATCTTCCAACAACACAATGGTTTCTATTTCATAATAAAATAAACTTTTGAAAAGAACAGCTTGCCTGTCAAGAATTAAGTGAACGAGAATTGTTATGGATTACACAAAACCTGGTACATATATAGACTAGCCGCCTTAGAGGCAAGCCAAAATAACACCACCACCATGTATATCAGTGCATACAACGCCAGTGTCTATTGCTTCAATAGAAATGGTTTTAACCTGTCAGACCAAACCCCAAATATGGAGCTTCGAATTAAGAGTTTACCATCTGATCAATTGTAAGCATATTGAATCACCTGTGAATAAACCTATATGTATTTATTATATACTTTCCAGTGAAATAGTGGATTTTATGATTACAATAAACCTTATATTTTCATTGTTTATATTTCACATGTGAAAATATGAAAATATAACATATTTTCACTGAAAATGACGTCATGCAACTGTTGACGTTGTTTACTTTGTTCACGTTATTGACGTCATTGTTTTGGCGCATTATATTTTTTCTGCATAAATTTCCAGGTTGTGAGTATATGATAAATAGAATATTTGTTGGTTTGTCGTGAATATAGGATTTATTTTCATCTCAACGTGAGAAAACTCAAATATTTTCACTCGTTCTAAAGCGCTCGTGAAAATATAAGTTGTCTCACTTCTCGATGAAAATAAATCCTATATTCACTCAAAACAAACAAAGTGAGGATGTGTCGATTCTTACGGATGGCGGGAGGTGTACAGTACTGGTTCTACCCAGGAAAAATGGGTGGTCTGCCTCCACCACAAAAAATCGACCGTCATATATAACCTTACATGTGTTGAAAATGACGTAAAACACCATACAAACAAACAAACAAACAAATATCCTATATATACTTTTAGTCGGCAGACATACATTATTACGCATATTCAATCACGGGTATTTTAATAACCCGTGGATAAAACTATACTTAATAGGCACATATACATTATTACATGACCTGAATGCCTGGACAGAGTTTTGATAACAGGTTTTGTAGTATAATTTAACAGGAAGAAAAAGATGGGAACCAGACCATGGATACCTACTAACTGCTGGTTGTCGGTCTATTACACTATTTTATCATTGATCTGCCCAATGACTGAGTATTGGTTTAGTCGTGAGTGTGTCATTGTCAGAAGATTTTTCATATATCCTTTTCTATATTTGTGATAATTGATCAAAACATCTGTGTTTCTCTGATGTGTGTGTGACATATAGCCCAGCTATAGATTATAACAGTTGCCAAGGATTGGCTGGTCACAATATCCGCATGTTGTGTTCGCTTGTATCTTAAAGGGACACACGGCAATCTTGCATTAAGCATTACAATTAAAACCTCGATTTATTAATCCAGTATCTTTTATACTTTAAATCTGCTTGCATATAATTAAATGAAATTTTGATATATGTCTATTTTCTTTCAATTATTCTACATAGGTTTAAATATATTCTTGGTGTAATTTTATTAAGAGTTAGTAATATATTATGTTACCCCTTAAACCGCTAAGCACGTCTATAATAGCCGTTGCGTCCATTGTAAACCCAGATCAGCCTGCAAGTAACTCGCAGGCTGATCAGGGTTTACAATGTCTGGCTGCTGATCAGTCATTTTCTCCAAAACACCCCTTTGTCACTTAAATAGTATCGTCTTAATTCAAAGAAAGAACAGTCACATATGTAGCGGGTTAAGGGTTAAAAAAATTGCATTGAACTATTCTAACTGAGAACTATCACTGAAGGTGATGAATATCCCCGCTTTTTTATTCTAAGTCAAACAAAGTGCCATAATTCTGTAATAAATTAGACAATCAACAATAGATGATGTAGAGGGACATAAGGTCATCAGTTGTTATGAGTATATGAAGTTTGGGAACAACCCATTCAAAACTGTTTGAGAAATGCAAGTAATAAAAATGTGTTACGCAACGCAACACGACGGGACAAAGTGTGACGGGACTTTACGGACAGCATGATTCCTGTATAGCAACCACTTCACTTTGTGAAAGTGGGGTATGATAATTAATATCAATGATTGCAAAAATGCAAGTTATGTACGAAAACTAACGGGATGCCGCGAGGTTCTGCAAACCAAGATTGCCTTGTATACCTTTAACTGAAGCCTCCAGATGTATATCAGCTGCAGAGAATTAAGTGCATTCACAAGGCGGAACTTTTTGAAAATAAATTGCATCTGAGTCGAATCCCTGACGATATCAATTGAATTGAATTGAATTGGGTTTTAAGGTGCACCAACACATGAAAAGGTTATATGGCGCCTAACAGGCAGGAACATGCCAGGCTCATTTTCCATGTACATCGAGATAAAATATGAAAAATGGGCCCCTGAACTGCAGATATCAATGTCACTGTGACAAACATCTTACATGTTCTTGAAATAACTAATAAGAAAACAAAAGACTTGGCATGTCACAGTGGCATAAATTGGGGAATTCTCATTGGATAATTTACAACTCATCCTGACAGTTTGAGAGTCAAATT